>CAUYRH010138975.1:0-50916 GCA_963574655.1 Perodicticus potto | reverse complement strand
CCTGTGGCTCAATGGGCTAAGGCGCCAGCCACGTACACCTGAGCTGGCGGGTTCGAATCCAGCCCGGGCCCGCCAAACAACAATGACGGCTGCAACCAAAAAATGGCTGGGCGTTGTGGCGGACACCCGTAGTCCCAGCTACTTGGGAGGCTAAGGCAAGAGACTCGCCTGAGCCCAGGAATTGGAGGTTGCTGTGAGCTGTGATGCCACGGCACTCTATCCAGGGTGACAGCTTGAGGCTCTGTCTCAAGAAAAAAAAAATATGTTAAAGAAATAGAAAGGGGAAACTCAGATAAGAGGGCAGAGAACTTAAACAGAGAATTGGAATCTATAAAATCTATAATAGCCGAGGGGACCCAGCAGAACATTGAAGTAGTGAACTTGTGGACAGCTCAATAGAAGGGACCCAAACTGAAGCACAGAGAGAAAAAGAACGGGAAAAACAATAAACCCAGAACCAGAATGGAGGCACACATGTGGCCAGCCTCCTGGGCTCCAACTCCTGCAGCTGTGGCCTGGGTTCAAGTGATCCTCTTGTCTCAGCTGCGGAGTAGCTGGGACTACAGGTGCCTGCCACCATGCTTGCGTAATTCTTCTATTTCTAGTAGAGATGGGGTCTTCCTCTTGGTCAGGCTGTTTTGAAACTCCTGAGCTCAAGGGATCCCCCTGCCTTGGCCTCCCAGAATGCTGGGATTAGAGGTGTGAACCATTGCGCCTGGCCAAAGGATGGACTTCTGACCCATTCAATAAAATATAAAGTCTAGAAACAACCAATACATATCTGGCCCCTGATTTATAGAACAGTGGGAGATCGTTTTTTCCCCAATAAATGGGCTGAGATATCTATATGAGAAAAATGTCTTTTATAGATGTCATAAGTGTCTGGGTCTCTACCACAATCATATACAAAATCAATTCCACGTAGAATTCAGGTGTAAGAGTGAAAAGTAAAATAATAAAGCTTCTAGAGGCAAAATATCAAGTAGAATTTATGACACTGGAGCAAAGATTTCTTAAACAGGACACGAAAGCACGAGCTATGAAGAAAAGTGTGATATACTGGACTTCGTTAAAATTAAGAGAATGAAAAGGCAAGACTCAGTTGGAGAAGACATCTAACAAAGATACACCCAATAGAGAACTCCCATCCAAAATATGTACAGAACTCCTTTGAGTTACTAAGGAAAGGAAAAAGCAGACAACTCAATTAAAAAGCGGCAGAAGCCTTGACCAGGCCCTTCCCGTAGAGGATACCTAAGGGCTGTTGAGCACTTAAAATGGTGCCCTCCTTCATTAGTCCTCAGCCTGCAGCAATTTAAAGACACAATAAGATACCTTTGCACACTCACCAGAGAGTATATAATTAACAGTAGCATGTTCACAAGAGCCTGGGGTAAGCAGAGCTGTGGGTCAAGGCCGTGCAACAGACGTGGCCATGGGTCCCCTGTGGCTCAACCCTCAGCAGGATACACAGGTGTTCTGGAGAGGTGCCCAGGGCTGGGGGGGGGTCCCAACAGCTCAAACCCATCAGATGTAGGACAGATAAATAAATAAACTGTGATATATTCACACAACAAAATACATAAGAATGAATAATCTATGACAATGTGTGTCATTGTGGATGAATTGTCCTAAATTGGATGGCTGGATCTATGAAGACAACAGCAGAAAGGCCCATTAAATTCAGATAAACAATGAATACTTTTTCAGCATAAAAATGTCCAAATGCCCCTGTTTCAGATATACACTAAAAACCTATTTATATGTACATTTATAAGTTACGTATTTGCTGTTCTTTGAAATTGAAACTTAACTGGATGTCCTATGTTTTATCTGACAATTCTACACAAACACGTGTATAGTATTAGCAAACAAAGCCTGCCACAAGGGAGTGTTGCCTGTAAATTCTGTTTTCTCCTGGGAATGAAAGCAGGAGAGACCCCCATCTGCCCTGAGCATCAGAACCAAGGTGATGCCAGCAGTGAGGGGCCTGGGGAGTGTTTGTTTCTTGGTCTGTACTCTGGGTCCCTTTCACACAAGCTGTGAAAATTCACCATTTGTCCTGTGCTGAGAAGTGCACTTTGTACAAGTTCCGCGACTGTCCTGGACAGTTTAATGTATGACTCGGGGCCCCCGTGGACAGTGTGTGCTATCAGGTGGTAGGACCAGCTCAGGCCCACCCTGGCTTTGCTGCTAAATTAACTGCACCCCTGTTCAGGGCTTCAGTGCCACGTCCTGTGGGACGCCTTCTTGTCTGAGCCAGGAGCCCTCCTTTGGGCCTGTGTTCTCTTTTGTTGCAGGTGTCATTACTGTAGTTCATTTGTTGCTCACATAGATATCTGTTTGTTATCTGTCTCGCACAACTGGAGGCCGACCCCGCAGGGCAGGGACTGGCCACCTTCTTCCTGTGTCCTCGGCGCGCGTGCCTAGCACAGAGCTGGCTCTTGATAATATTTTCTGAACGAAGGATAAAAGTTTGTATGTAAACCAATTTGTTTTTTCCCACTCCTTAGAGTGTTATTCGTGCAGTTAGCACATACCAAAGAATCAAGATTTCCTTGTTTTAAGCGAGAGGTTTCAGAATCTCATTGTTAGAAGGAAACCTAGAATTAGAGTCAGCCACCCAGAATACCGCTGACCCACCTCCAAGACTTGGTTTTGTGGTGGAGGAACCATTCTGGTGCCATGTAAATTTTGGTGCAAGCCTTCCACACCTGGCTGCTTTCCTGCTGGTGCAGATTCCAAGGGGCTGTGCCCACTCTTGGCCAAGGAGGCTGGTGTGGCTTTTGGGACCCTCACTCTTGTTTCTTATCTCAACCCTTGTAGGGATTTACTACAGACGCTGACCGAGGAGGAGCTGCACACTTTGGAGCGAAACCTCTGCATTTCCCAGGATGTGGAGTTCCCCATCCGAGCAGACGTGCAGGTGCCCGCTGTCCTGGCCTCCACCTTTCCTGCATCCCTTCCCCCTGAGGAGCTGCACTCAGCTAAGGCCAAAGACACAGAGGCAGAGCTGGCATGCTCCATGCAGTACGATGACCAGGAGTTGGAGCAGCTCAGCCGCATGGTCCACAGAGCTGGGGACGAGATGTCCTCTCTGCTGTCACCACCCAGTGCCTGCCAGTCCCCTGCACACAGGCCGGGAGCAGAGGGCAGCCCGTGTGAGGAGGCCTCTCCAGGCAGAGCTCACCTACAGGTGGACAGCAACGAGGACCGCGTGTTCTTTATGGATGACCTGGAGGGCACAGCAGATGCCCCCACCAGGCTTGAGTCCCCTCAAGGTTCATTTGAGTGGGCAGGCAGTGCCCAGCCTGACCCCCAGGAGAGAGGTCAGGGAGGCCAAAGCCAAGGGGCCAAGGTCAGTGCTCCCACTGCAGAAAAGGAGGACCTGAGCAACAACAACAACGACATGGGGAATGGAGGCACACATGTGGCCAGCCTCCTGGGCTCCAACTCCTGCAGCTGCCTGGACTCACAGCTTTACCTGGACGGTTGGGAGGTGGGGACAGACGACGCCGAGACGGCTGAGATGATCGCCCACCGCACGGGAGGCATGAAGCTCTCGGCCACTGTCATCTTCAATCCCAGATCGCCTACCTCCTTGGACTCTGCTGCCGCCACCCAGGAAACCCCAGGCCTGGGCACTTGCCCCTCCGGGCCTGTGACTGAGGGCACGGAGGGCAGCTCCCACAGACTCAGCACCGCAGCCACCGACTGCCTGCTGCATTCCTGTGTGTGCTGTGGGGGCTGCAGGGACAGCGGGGAGGCTGCTGCGGACCACCTGCAGGAGAAGTGCCGCCCCGGGAGCATCATCGGTGCCTCATACACAGCTGACTTAACCAAGGCCGGCAACAAGGGCCCAGACAGGCAGGACAAGGCCTGGCCTGTCCCTGAGGGCCCCCTGCCCACAGAAGACGCCTGCGACAGACAGGACTCCCAAGTCCCCACTCCCACCAACTGCCTGGCAGAGACCTCAGGTTCCCAGGTGGATGCAGCAAATGGATCTCAGGGAGAGGCTGAGGTCACCGGTCAGCAGCAGGGATTGGAGGCCAGGCAGCAGGATAGCAGGACACGGGCAGCCCAGGTGAAGCCCCAAGAGCCACTGGGCTCCAGGTAAGAGTCGATTTGCTTGAGGTATTGGCCTCATCCTCTCTGCATGCAGTGCCCATCATGTAGGCAGAGTCCTGGAAGTTTGAAATGTCTCCACCTGGGGCTTCCTGGCCACCAGCAGGTGCTAGGCCCAAGCCAAGGTGTGATCCTCTGTGCGGCAGGTGGGCAGTGGGATGGCTCTGGGAGGCGCCCGCCCTGTTGGAAGTTAAGCAGCCAAGAAATGTGCCCAGTGTCCCCAAACTCCCCATTTCTGATGGCACAGGTGCCTCCCAGGTGCTGTGGGCGGTATCCAGGCATCAACCCACCTTCTTTCACTGCCCTGGTGTAACCTGTGTGTGGTATCCCCAGACCACCCTTGGGCCAGTTCCCAGGCCATGTCCCCAGAGGCCAGTACCTCCTAATACTGTCTCCTTCCCTCCCTCTGAACGAATCTCCCCTCCTGCCCTTTCCCCAGTTTAGGCAGGCGGCTGGCTTGGTGTCCATGCTCAGTGGTTAGGGCGTTGGCCACATACACCAAGGCTGGCAGGTTCAAACCCAGCCCGGGCCTGCTAAACAATGACAACTGCAACAACAACAAAAAAAATAGCTGGGTGTTGTGGCAGGCACCTGTAGTCCCAGCTACTTGGGAGGCTCAGGTAAGAGAATTGCTTAAGCCCAAGAGTTTGAGATTGCTGTGAGCTGTCACGCCACAGCATTCTACTGAGGGTGACATTTTAAGACTCTGTCTCAAAAAAAAAAAAAAAAAAAAAGAGGCAGGCAGCTGGGAAGACAGTGGGGTAGAGTGTACAAGACCTGGGGCATTCACTTGGACTGCAGGCTGCTTTCTTTCCTTGATCCCCACCCCTTGAACAAAACAGACTGTTGACCCAGCATTGGAGATAAGAAGGGAAATGCAGGTGCTGGGCCAGCCACAGTGGTTCACAGTTCACTCATGGCCAAATGGTCAGGGCGCCTCGGCCTCTAAGCAGTACTCTACTTAGCAAGGCTCCCACCCTGGCCACAGCTGTGTCCACTGGCCTCTCTACCAAGGCAGGAGGTAGAAGGACAGGGTGGCCAGAAAAGCTCCCAGGAGCCATGGGAGCTGGGCACAGAGGACAGGCACAAGCTGGGGCTGGGAAGGCCACAGGTGCAGTCAGGGAGGGTGTCCTCACTCCTGGGAGGGTGCCCTGTGGTCAGGCCAGGCATTCCTTCCTCCTGTGCCTTGGGACCCCCAGGCACCGCGAGGCTGTGTCCTCCAGGGCAGTTGCCCAGGCAGGTGGTGGGACCTCAGTGGCTGTCAGGGCTGCGTTTCTTCCCAGCTTCTGTGCAGAGCTCCACGGACTCTACGATGTGAGCTATGCTGGCTCCTGGGGTCAGCAGTAGCTGCTCTGCAGTCCCCCATGCCCCTTCAGCCCCTGGCAACTCTCAGCTACTCCTTGTCTCTCTGGATTCGCTGCTTCTGGACATGTCCTATGAATGGAATCACTTGCAATTTTTGGCTTTACGATGGTGTGAAAGCCGTAAACCTTCAGAGAAACTGTACTTTGAATTTTGAAGGTTAGGTGTGTTAAATGCATTTTTAAGTTGTGATATTTTCAAGTTATGGTGGGTTTGTCAGGACTTAACTCATCACGGGTCAAAGGACATTGGTAATACGTGACCTTTTGTCTCCTGCTTCTGTCTCTGAGCACAGTGTGCTTAAGGGTCATCCAAGCTGAAGTGTAAATGAGTCTTCATTCCTCTCTGAGACTGAGTAATGGCCACTTTTAGAGGATCCATGTTTTGACCATCCTCCAGCTGATGGGTGTGTGTGCTGTCTCTACTTTGGGCTACTACGAGCAGTACTGCTGTGGGAATTTGTGTACAAGTGTTTGTGTGGACACGTGTGTTCAGTTCTGTGGGGTTTGTTCCCAGGAGCGAGTTGGTGGTTTATGTGGTGACTCTGTGACAACTTCCTGAGGAACTGTCAACCTGTGTTTCGGAATGGCTGAAGTTTGCATCCCACTAGCTGTGCACAAGGGTCCCAGTTTTTCCACATCCTCACTAACACTTGTTACTATCCAAGCTTTTTTTTTTTTTTTTTTTAACATATTTTACAGATGGTTCTGGTTCTTAGGACATATCCTAAATATACAGTCAACTGATTGTTTTAACAGCTCTTGAAATCATTCTTCTCCTGAGATTATGTCACCAGTTTTACTCACGGTTAGGTTACTTTTTTCCCTTTAGCAGTAGATTTATAGAGATTTTGTACAGATTGCTATTTTCATATAACTCAGTTTTATAATTATGGGGAATACTTGCTTGGTTCCCAGTCAAATCTAGACAATAAGATGCACTCAGAGAAGTCTGTCCGAAGGGACTTTATTTCTTCCTACCACTAAGGGGAGCGATTTAAAATGTTTTCATAGTTTATCCTTTTTGTAGATAGATACACACAGCATTTTGCCTCCTCCCATTCGTAACAGTGCTACAAACACTGCTCTCCACTAGCCTTCCTGGCCTTCCAGCCCAGAGCTTGCCTGGTGCTGTCTGGGATTGTCCCTCATTTCCCTTCCAGCCGAGTAAGGCCCCGCTATGTGGCTGGGCCAGGGTGTGCTCAGTCAGGCTCTACTGCTGGCCGTGGGGTTGTTTCTGGACTTTTGCTATTACAGACGGTGCTACAACCACAGCCTTATGAGGACAACCGCTCCTGTTTTTTGATAAGACTGTTTTTGAGCTGCTGCCCAAGCTTCGTGACCGTGTCAAAAAGAACACATTTTGTTCTAACAAGCTCCTTGGTCGGCCTCAGACTTAGCTCGTCAGTAAGTGCATCATGTATCTCCAGGGTTGACAGGAAGCTGTCCTGAAACCTTTGACAGGCTCAGGGGAGTTCCAGGTTTGGCCTGTGCTGTTTTTGTTGTTTGTCCAGGTGACAACCAGCGGACACCCACCCCGTCTGGAAGCTCCTCTTATCCTCCTGACATAATCTTTATACCCCACAGTGGACATGGCCCTTCACACAGCTGAGAAGTCCTTGGCCTCATCCAGCTCATAAAAAACCCTGTAGTTCAGTGGAGAAAAGGCAAGAGGACCTATAAGTGGTCCACGGAAGAAAGCACATGGCAAGTGGCCAGGTCACAGGGACAGCCATGCATTTGGTCCGGACCCCCGGACAGTGGTTCCAGGGCCCAGGACTGTGCCTGGAGGTAGCTGGGAACAGGTCAGCCTAGTGGCAGCAGGTCAGACCTCCTCCCTTCGTGGGCAGTACTTACATCCATTCACCATCTATCCGTTTCTCAAGCATGTTCCAGGCGGCTGAGACCCACCGAGGAGCAAGAGATGGAGCCTGTCCCCTTGGAGTGTAATGTGACACCTGTGCTGAGGTGATCTGCAGTGTGTATTCTTAAAACAAAAGACCAGCTGCACACAACCAGAGGGTTCACCAAAATTCAGATGCGAGACGTCAGGGAGTGTGATTGGTGGTGGGTAACACTTGCGCAAAGCTTTGTGGTGACACAGCTAGTCCATGTGTGGACTGGGTGTCCTCAGCCTTCCTGTTCAGCTGCTGACAGATGGAAGCCAAGACAATGGTACTGGCTTTAGCTCAGAGGCCAGTGTCCTGGACATCATGCTGCTACCCTGAGGTGACCGTGGGACGTGTTCATGCAGCAGGTACCTCTGCAGCCCCGTGTGTGATGTGGGGGGCTCACAGGCCTCCAGTCCATGTGTCAGGCCTCCGTATGAGATAGGCAAAGGAGCTGTGGCAAAGACCAGCCTGGGGCATGTGGCTCTGGTCAGGTAGATAACAGCCTCCAGGTGGAAGGGTAGGGCTGCCTGGGCACTGGCCAGGGGACTGACACCAGCATGGAGGCAGATCACATGAGGGTCCCCACCAGCAGAAGCCCCTCTTGGGAGCATTTCCTCAGGCCCCGGTGGCCAGACATCGTCCATGGCAGATGCTAATGCATTCACCTGCTGCTAAGAACATTCCAGATCCTGTGTTCTGAAACTTCCCTTGTCTTACTGGCTGCTTTCCACCTTCTCAGTCATCAATACCTTTTCTGGAACAGTTGACATCTTTTAAAAGCTTGTTTTCCTCACCTAGCCTCACCTCGCTGGTCCTGAGCTTCCCATGCCTGTGAAGCCACTTGTCTGGATGACAGAAGCTGGGCTCTTCTCAGGGACATGCTGTGGTGTGTCTCCAGCCTGCCTTCTTTGGAAAGCAGCATGGACTCCCTTATTCCTAATTATAATTGTGGTCCTTGTTCATTGTAGAAACTTTGGAAAACATAAGAATAAAAGAAGGAAATAAAAATCCCCAAATCTTATGAGTTTTTCTTTTTGTTCATTGAATATGAGTATATGATCATTTGTCCACTGAGTTCTTTGGAAGCACGACTTTAATTGGATAGTATTCTACTGTGAGGACAAACGCTTAGTCTATACCTCCCATTTTTCCTTCATTAAACTTCTAGCCTCGTGAGTAGTTCCTTCCATGGTTCTTTTGCACTTGGATTATTTCTTTAGCATCAGTCCTCAGACATAGAATCACCATAGCGAAGGTATGACATCCCACAAAGCTCTGCCACTCACTGTTGCCAGAGCGGTGCTGACTAATCCTCACCAAGCAGCCCCAGCCCCAGAGGTAGAGAAGCCACATACCCTCCTCCTGGATACCTTTTCCTGTCAGTGCCTCTGTGTGTTGTCTTCAAAGTGACTGCTCATGTCCTTTGCCTGTTTTTGTTTTATTTTTTTTGAGACAGTCTCACTATGTCACCCTCGGTAGAGTGCTGTGGCGTCACAGCTCACAGCAACCTCAAACTCTTGGGCTTAAGCGATTCTCTTGCCTCAGCCTCCCAAGTAGCTGAAACTACAGGCGCCCACCACAGTGCCTGACTGTTTTTTTGTTGCAGTTGTCATTGTTGTTTAGCAGGCACAGGCTGGGCTTGAACCCACCAGCCTCAATGTATGTGGCCGGTGCCCTAACCATTGAACTACAGGCGCTGAGCCCTTTGCCTGTTTTTCAATTGTTTTGTGTTTTCTTACTGACTTTAAAATGTTCCCTCTGTTGGCTCAGGGCCTGTGGCTCAACGGGCTAAGGCACCAGCCTCGTACACCTGAGCTGGCGGGTTCGAATCCAGCCTGGGCCCACCAAACAACAATGACGGCGGCAACCAAAAAATGGCCGGGCGTTGTGGCGGGTGCCTGTAGTTCCAGCTACTTGGGAGGCGGAGGCAGGACACTCGCTTGAGCCCAGGAATTGGAGGTTGCTGTGAGCTGTGATGTCATGGCACTCTCTCCAGGGTAACAGCTTGAGGCTCTGTCTCAAAAAATAAAAAAAATTAAATGTTCTCTCTGTCTGTTATGTCTCACTCTGTTGCCCAGGCTGCAATGGGGTGGTGTTGGCCTAGTCACAGCAGCCTCAAATTCTTGGACCCAGGCTCGGCGCCTGTGGCTCAAGTGGCTGAGGCGCTAGCCACATACACCAGAGCTGGCCAGTTCGAATCCAGCCCAGGGCTGCCAAACAACAAGGATAATACAACCAAAAAAAAGCCAGGCGTTGTGATGGACACCTGTAGTCCCAGCTACTTGGGAGGCTGAGGCAAGAGAATCACTTAAGCCCAGCAGTTGGAAGTTGCTGTGAGCTGTGACACCATAGCACTCTACCCAGGGTGACAGCTTGAGGCTCTGTCTCAAAAAAAAGAAAAAAAAAATTCTTGGACCCAAGTGATCCTCCTGCCTGAGCCTCCTAAGTTGCTAGGACTACAGGTGCCTACCATGACAC
Organism: Perodicticus potto; assembly: GCA_963574655.1. Lineage (NCBI taxonomy): Eukaryota > Metazoa > Chordata > Mammalia > Primates > Lorisidae > Perodicticus > Perodicticus potto. Next base: position 41,060 of record CAUYRH010138975.1, on the reverse strand, counting down.
CTGGCTGATTTTTCTAAAAATGTAGAGACAGGATCTCACTCCTGCTTAGACTGGTCTTGAAATGATCTCAAGCAATCCTCTTGCCTTTAGTCTCTCAAAGTGATGGGATTATAGGTGTGAGCTCCTGTGCCCAGCCTTCTTTTGTATTTTAATCTTTTTGTTGCTATTGTCAATGGGAATGTTTTCTCAATTTTATTTTTATTTTATTGCTACCATATCTCAATACGAGTGATTTTAAATTGTTTATGATATACATACCATAAAGTTCACCTTTTCAAAGTGTACAGTGAGTGAGTTTTAGAAATGGGCACTCTGGACCTTTTGGACTTAATGCCATGACAGTGCCATCCCCATGGCTACATATTTGCCACTTTAGTTCCTTTCCCTCTGTTCTTTCCCTGTCTCGATTATCTTTTTTTCCTATTTAAAAAATGTTGGTAAAATTCATGTGACAAAATCCTTGTTAAGAGCACAATTTGGGGCACTAAGCACATTTGCGATGTTGGGCAGCCCTCCTCACCATCCGCTCCAAAACTTTCTCATCTTCCCAACCGAAGCTCTGTCCCCACTGAACACTCACTCCCACTCCCCAGCCCCAGCACCCATGATTTTTTTCTGTCTCTGGGTGTCTGACGGCTCCAGGACCCTTGTGTGAGTGGGATCACGCAGGATGCGTCCACTCACGGCTGGCTTATTTCACTGATCGTGGTGCGCACCAGGTTTGTTTGCTGCTGCGTGTGTGGGAACTTCCTAAGGCTGAGTATGTTCCACTGTGCACACGTTGCCGCATCTGGGCTCCGCCGATGCGCACTTGGCTGCTCCTGCCCGCTGGCTGTTGTGAGGCATGCTGCAGGGAACATGGTGTGCAAGTGTTCATGAGGTGGCAGAGGCTAAAAGCGAGACTGGGGACATCCAGAAGCTGATATTCTGGATTGTGATGGCCTCACCTCCTTGCCTTACCAGTTCCCAGGCTGCAGAGCTGCAGGGCAGAGGTGCAGGCCACCATCAGGGCTCAGCAGAAAGTCCAGTCCTGCAGCTCAGCCACCCCAGCAGCACAGCGAAGTCCCCCGCCTGTACCCGCCCCACTGAAGGAAGGGGACCAGCAAGGCTCTAGCTTCTTCCAACCCTCCCTCTCTGCTGGAGCTGAGGCTGTGATTCTGAACGCTCTTCCATGACAAGGCCGCACCCACAATGGTGAGGGGCCACAGCTGGTTGTCCAGGCCATCACCACAGACTGGGACACCTTTCCAGCTGTGCACAGGGACAACCGTGCTGCCTTGGGTATTCTGCAGTCTGCCGTGTACAGAGAGAGTTTGGGTGTGTGCCGTGGCAGGCACTGGGCTGCAAAGCATGAGCAGCTCAGTTTCACTCAAATTATTTTTCCAAAGTGGTTGCACCTATCTTCACTTCCCCCAGCAGGCAGATGCTCTTGTTGTTCCCTTCACCCTCCTCTTAAACAAGCCTCCGGCATGGACAGTGCACCAGACAGCTCCCCCAACAAGGAGAGCAGACGGGGTACTCTGCCAATGGCAACTTTTAAAAACTTGTAACGGATATTTCTAGATAGATAAAAGGTTTTGTATTCATGAAACAACTGTAAGAATAGGACATTAAAGAACCTAATAGCAGATGGAAGAAGTTGAGGAAATTTCCCAGAAAGTGGGACAAAAAGACAAAGAGAAGATAGGAGATAAATTATTTAAAAACTGGAGGGCCAGTGCCACACAGCCTGGGCTGGGCAAGTAGACACCTTGGGGTAGCTCAGCTGTGAATAGTATTTGGACTGTCACAGGGTAATCTGCGAACAATGCTCACAAAAACCAAGGACATAGCTGCTAAAGGGTGGGTCATTGTCAGTTTCCTCTGGCTCCAGGAGGAGGTGCCCTTCAAGGTCTGAAGGCTAGAAGTCCCAATCTGGCAGAGGGGAGCCTTCCCGAGGACCCTCCCTCAAGGCCTCTGGGGGAGGTTCCTTCCTGCCTCTTCCAGCTCCTGGGGGCTCCAGGGGTCCCTGGCTTGTAGCTACATCACTCCACTCTCTTGTCTATGTTCACATGACCTTCTCCCTCTCCCTTGTGTCTGTTTCCTCTTGTGTCTCTTACAAGGACATTTGTCACTGGATTTAGGGCCCATCAGGATCATCCAGAATGATCTCCTCAGCTCGATGCCTGTGGCTCAATGGGCTAAGGCGCCAGCCACATACACCTGAGCTGGCAGTTCAAATCCAGCCTGGGCCCGCCAAACAACAATGACGGCTGCAACCAAAAAATGGCCGGGCGTTGTGGTGGGCACCTGTGGTCCCAGCTACTCGGGAGGCTGAGGCAGGAGAATCGCCTGAGCCCAGGAGTTGGAGGTTGCTGTGAGCTGTGATGCCACAGCACTCTATCCAGGGCGATAACTTGAGGATCTGTCTCAAAAAAAAAAAAAAAAAAAGTGGTGGCGCCTGTGGCGTAGTAAGGTGCCAGCCCCATATACCGAGGGTGGAGGGTTCAAACCCAGCCCCGGCTGAACTGCAACAAAAAAAATAGCCAGGCGTTGTGGTGGGCACCTGTGGTCCCAGCTACTCAGGAGGCTGAGGCAGGAGAATCGCCTGAGCCCAGGAGTTGGAGGTTGCTGTGAGCTGTGACACCACGGCACTCTACCGAGGGCAATAAAATGAGACTCTGTCTCTACAAAAAAAAAAAAAAAAGTGCTTCAGAATGATCTCCTCATCTCAAGATCTTTCACTTAATTACATCGCAAAGTCCCTCTTTTCAAGGAAGGTCATGTTCAGAGGTTCCACAGGTCAGGGTGTGGACATATCTTTTGGGGGGGCTGCCATTCAGCCCACTGCCAATAAATAGTGTGAAATGTGAATCTCCTGCTAGAGGAAGTCGATAGATGATATTAAGTTGGGACTTGTGGGTCACTGACTGTGACTGTCTTCGGGCAGCCCGAGGCAGGGCAGGGCAGGGTCGGAGCCAGCTGTGACCCCTAGTTGAAGGGTGCAGGTGTATTACATTGATGCCATTGGAAAGTCGTGTGTCTGGGCAGGACCCCCACGCCTGAGGGCCTTTGAGGACACAGCTCTGTGTGGACTTTCAGGCCACGCCTTTGCCATACACCCTTTTCTGTGTCCCCCTCTCTGTGCAGCGGCTCCACGGCTGGCTCCTATTTCTCAGACAAGACTGGGCCAGCAGTGGCCCCAGCAGCAACACCTGTCACCCCAGTGGCCACTAGAGAGAAGATTCGGTCCAGGTTCCACGGCAGCCATGACCTGATCCACCGCCTGTTTGTGTGCATTTCAGGTGTGAGGTCCGGGCCTGGGGTGCTGAGGACTCAAATGGGAAGGAGCTTGCCTTAGGGCCGCACAGCCTCCCCCTGGCATTGCTGTAAATGGCACCTCCTCTGTTGTTTCCCAGAAAGGGGCTAGATCTACCTAAGACAGGAAGGCAGAGGTGGGGACCTCCCACGTGAAGAGGGTGGGGAGTGCCCATGGGCAGGCACAATGTGGGGCTCTGAGTGTCCCTCAGTGAGTGTCCAGAGCCACCTTGCGGTGACAGCTGTGACCTGTGGCTAAAATGCATGAATATAAATAGCTGACCTCCTGCCCCTGGGTTTTCACTCCTATCCAAGAACTCTTTCTTGGATAGGAGTGTCTCCACAGCCCGCCTCCGAAGTTCCTTCCGTCCACCCTCTTTCCCTCTTACCATGGTCCTCCTCCCTCAGGTGTGGCTGACCAGCTGCAGACCAACTATGCTAGTGACCTGAGAAGTATTCTTAAGACGCTGTTTGAGGTCATGGCCACCAAGCCAGAAACAGATGACAAGGAAAAGTTAAGGAAGGGTGAGTTGAATACCCACTCAAGATGGATCCAGAGCCTGTGCCAGCTGCCTGTGTCCCCTGCTCCAGGGAGGGGGGTGCTGAGAAAACCACACCTCCAATCCTGGGCAAATATGGCCCCTAAGAGGCAGGCATGCACCCAGGATTGGCTGAGCTGCCAGTCCACATGTGCAACCAGGGGATGCATAGCAGTGGGGCCTGGGAAAGACCCAGAGAGACCCCTGCCTGGAGAAGTGGCCTCCCCCGAATATGCAGATGGTCCAAGCCCTCTGTTCTCAAGCAAGCGGCAGGTAGCTCTGACCCCTACACACTGCAGCAAGGCAGTCCAGCTCTCACTACTGACAGAGGCCACACCACTGAATTTCATCTGTCACAGCAAAGGCTAACTGGGAGTCATGGGGGGAGCGTGGGCCACTTGGGATAGAGGAGTCCACTCTCACACCTACAGTCACACACAGGCATATGCATAGCTGTGCACACATGATATACACATGCATACAAGTGCACGTTCACATGCATATAGTGTGCCACAGGTGCATGTGACTGACTTGCACACATAAGCACACTCGCACACATGCACACAGCAGTTATTTGGAGAGGGAGAAGCTATCAGGGCAAGGACAGATTAGGCATGGAGTGCTTGGCCCCCAGTGCCTGTTCTGGGGACCAACCCCTCACCACAGGGCTGTGGGCATTGGGACAGCCCTCTTGGCCCAGCAAGGCATGTCCTTGCTGGGGGGAAGAACCTTGTGTCCACTCAGCTCACCCCAGAGTCCACACCACACCATTCTGCCTGGGGATTCCTAGCAGGTCTGCCTTCTGGAAACAACACTGCAGAAAAGGTGGTGTCATGGACTGGCTGTGCACATGCGGACTGTGAGCCCCTTGGGCCATGCCCTGAACAGGGCTCTCAGACACTGGCAGTCTGGGGTCCAGGATCAGCACCTAACCTGCTGTGGGCCCTCCCTCTGCATTCTGAGAGACTGTCAGTGGGTCTGGGGGAGCTGACCCTGCTGGAGACACCCAGGTACCCACCAGGGACAGGTGACCACCACCTTGCTACCACCCAATGGCCTCCCTTTCTCTGCCAGTCACCCAGACTCTGCGGAGTGCAGCCTTGGAGGACTGTGCATTATGTCAGGAGACCCTGTCATCCTCGGAACTTGCAGCTAAGACCCGTGATGGGGACTTTGAAGGTGTGTGGGAAGCTCTGGGCCAGGGGCTGGCATGATGCATGTTGACCAAAGTACCCAGAGCCTGGTCTGGATGTTTCTACCTCTCTGTTCCACCTCAGCCCCTTCCCCACCCTGGACCCTCCTGCCCTCCTGAGTGGGCACACAGCCAGCCCTAGACACTGCCCAACACAGCGGGGGGAGGGGCCGCCTCATAGGAAATAGGGGAGCAAGGGGGCCTCCTTGTGGGGGGTTGGGGGGAGTCACAGGGCCTTTTTTCATAAGAGAAGCCCTCAGACTGCCACATCTGGGCAGGTGCAGCCAGGAGACAGCTCCCCTCTGTGTCTGCAGGCACCTGGGGGCTAGGTGGCTTGGCAGGTGGGGGCACTGAACCATATTTGTGCCTTCATAAGGGGCTGGTGGCAGACTGAAAATGGGCCCCCTGGGTTCACGGAGATCTGGGTGAGGTGCCAAGGAGGATGCCAGCAGATAGGCCTTACCAGGGAGAGCTTGGGAGAGCCAGGGCTAGAGTCTGCTCACCCAGCTGGATGCTCCCTGAGGCACTTCCTGCATCCCAGTGCACGACTTGGGGTCTGATGGCCAGCACTGCCATCGCTGGGAAGGGTGCCTGGTGCATGCAACACCATCAGTTTCCTGAAATCATAACCAGTGCCTGGAGTCTAAGGGAGGAGAGAGTCAGTGTTGCCTGCACCTGCCAGGCCTCTGACCCTGCCGCCAGCCCACCAGGCCTTGCCATTGCTGATGTGATTCTGGTTCTCATGACAGACCCACCTGAGTGGGTGCCAGACGAGGCCTGCGGCTTCTGCACCGCCTGCAAAGCACCATTTACCGTCATCCGAAGAAAGCACCACTGCCGTAGCTGCGGGAAGGTAGGTGAGACCACACCCCCAGCATCAGGGGACCCATGCACACGCATAGCCTGAGGCTCTGGACCAGGACCTCTGCCCTGGAGGGTGGCCAAGCCTCTGGGTTCGTGGGGTCCATATTTGGATTCCCAGCCTGGGCCCTCCCATATGCACTTTGCTCATGTCCAGCCTTGGTGCAGGGCCCCCCTCCGAGAGCCCAAACTCCTGGGCCAAGCCTTCCCCAGGGTTTCCTGAAGGTCCCAGCTCCACCGACCCACGCACCTGCCCTGGGCCCTGCATGGGAGGGGCTGAGTCGCCGGGCCAGTCCCTGCCCCTCACCCCGCCCGTCCCGGCGTTCCAGATCTTCTGCTCGCGCTGCTCCTCGCACTCCGCACCGCTACCCCGCTACGGGCAGGTGAAGCCTGTCCGCGTGTGCACGCACTGCTACATGTTCCACGTCACGCCCTTCTACAGCGACAAGGCGGGCCTGTGACGCGGCCCCTGGCAGGACCCCCAGGAAGGACGGGAGCGTCTCCCCGCGTCTCCTCCAGCTGCGGGGGCGCAGGGCCACCGAGACTCCCAGATCGCTGCGAGCCGCCATCCAGCCCATCCGCCCGCGGGGGCCCTCCGGCTGGTTGTGGGGGTGAGGGGAGCCCAGGGGCGGGGGGGGGCCTGGCGTGCGGGCTGGCTTTTCCTGCCCGTCTGTGGCGCTGTGCTCTGGCTGCGCGACTCCGCGGATGACCGGCCTCTTCTGTCCCACTCTGGAGGCGGCGGGGTAGGCTCCTGGCTGGACAGGGCTTCCCCCGGCGCTCACCAAACCAGAATTCGCAGGCCGTCCCTTCCCGGCCCCGCCGCTGCCCAGACCACGTTCCCTAGCGCCCACCCTGCCGCTTCACGCATCTCATTTCTTCTTGGCGGGGAATTGCGGGGAGGGGACTCAGCGTCGGCTGGGCCTGATCTCCGCCTCCGTTATCCCGCTGCCGGGGGTCAGGTTCTCGGGCCCGGGCTCCCCCCCCCATCCCCGGGACTGCGGAGTCTGCCGTTTTGGCCACCACGACCCCGACCCCGAACCCCTAGCCCACTTTCCCAGACCAGACTGACACATCAGAGTGACCCCTTCGCGGACACCGCCTCAGGCTTAAATCTCAGGCTTCAAATTGCAATGATGATTGCGGTTTTATTTTTAGAGATGACACACCTATCGCTTCTTTTATAGGGTAAAATGCGATTTCCGTTTAACAGTGGAATACACGTGTGCAAAAAGGCTTCTGTGGGGGGAGAGTATATAGTGGAGAGAACATTATGTATTGAGATTATATTTATTTTCTAAATGCTGTAATTCGAAACCATTTCCATAAATCTATTTAAGGATTGCAGACGCTCCTCCTGTCTTCTGTGAATACCGACTCTTCCTCCCTCTGACAGACCACAAGGTTCATACTAACAAGTGCTTTCCCCAGGGAGCTGGGGGCTTCTGTGCTCTTGGGACAACTGGAGAGCAGGACCTGCTCCATGTCAGCCCCAGAAGCAGGGTGGCCACCCCCTGCCCCCCTACAAGCCCCATTTCACCCACTGCCCACCTGCCCTGCTCCTCCTTTTGGGGTGATCTTAAACTCCGGTCCCCGTCCCCATCTTGGGGCCCACCCCATCTGGGCACTCTGGTCCTAGGGCTGTGGAGCTCCTTCCAGAGTGCCCTGGAGAGAACAGGTTGTCACAGCAATATGCCTGAGCCCCTGGAGGTGACCTCTGGAAGGCCAGAGGAGGCACTTTCTGTCTAGTGAGAAAGTGTTTCAGAAGGTGGGGCCTCTGCCTTTGGGAGCAGAAGAGAAGGGGTGTCTGGGGAACCTCGGGATCTCTGGCTTCCTTGGGCTGGGCCCCATCTACCCCTCACCTGGGCAGAGCACAGAGAGATGGCCCTACCCACTCCACATCCCACTCTGGTGGACAGCTGTAGCCTGTGTCACTGGCTGGACAGCTGGCCCCCAGCAAAGCCCCTGTCATTGGTGAGAGAGAGACCTGCTCTTCTGCCCCACTGGTCCTCCCCAGGCCTTAGGCAAGAAAGGGCCATCCCCTCTCTGTCTCCAGCAGCTGAGCAGAGCCCTATTAGGGTCTCTGACCTTCCCAGTTTTGGAGGCCACCCCCTAACACCACACACGTGTCCAAATCTGCACCCACATTCCTTCTTCACAATTTCTTTATTCCTGTAAAGGTTTTGAAAGGAAATTTGACTATTTTAATTTTGGGCTATAAGAAATTCATTTAATTAGCAATTGTCTAAGTTGTCCAGGGGTCATAGAGGGAAAACCTTCTAAGGTGAGAAAAAAATCTCCCACACGAACTCTTCACAAATATAACAAACTGTTTTGTTATTTTAAGTTTAAAAATAATGTTGACATTACATTATGTTGGTATTTAATTACATCTTTGTGCATTTTGAATTGGCTGTCTTCTTTTTGTATTCTGGAGATGGCATTTTCCTGAGTGTCACATTTTTTGGAAGGTCCCCAAATGCTTGGAGGCCTGGCCTGGTGCCCATGACTAGCCAGCCAGGTCAGCCCAGGTTCTGACCAAGACTGCTATGACCGGTTGTGACCCTGCAGGCCCCTTCTCCTGGAGGCCCTACTGCCCTGTGGGCAGGGTTGAGGGCTGAGACTACTTGTTGATTTGGAGTTGATTTCCAGGTTCCTCCCACTTCCTAGGCACCTGCTGTACCCAACCCGATGCTTTTCATGCATACTTCACTGCACCCCCATTTTATAGCTGGGGAAACTGAGGTTCAGACAGATTGAGTTGGCCAACTTTTTATAGCCAGACTAGACTCTAGGGTGTCTTTGGGAGTGGAACATAGTGACAGAACTCCCCAGGACAACTCCCCACACCCCAGCATTACCACACACCAGGCCTCTCAGTGCAGAGGGCCTTAAGGGGCCAAGACTGTTGGAGGTCAGCATGCAATGGGCTGCTTATGGCTTTCTAGTGTCTGATGACTAAGACCATCTTCCAGACCCAGACCTGCCCATGATAGCCACCTCCCAGTCTGAGGAGAGGCAGGCTGCAGGCTAGGGGAGGAGGTGTGCAGGGCCGCCTCCTGCCTGGAATGTGGGGCAGGGAGCCCCAGTGACTGGGGAGGCCAAAGGTGAGAGGAGGTGGGGTTAGGGCTCAGTCATCTTGGCAGTGTGGGCAGACCCTGGAGGAGGATGGGCCTCACCAACTTCTTGCCCCTGGGTCACCCTGAGAAGATAAGGGTTAGGGTTGTGTGCAGTGGTAACAGGGATGTTGGGGATCATGAGTCCAAGATAGGAAGTCGGGCCCAGTAAGTGTAGGGAGGGCTGGGGAGCAGACTCCTTAGGGTCCTCAACATCCTCATGGGCTCTGGGGAGAGAAGCAAGGTAGCCTTTCCCAGACTGAACCAAAACTTCTTCATCCCCTCCTCCCAGTGCCCCAGAGGTGGTTAGAGCACCCTTGTTTTACAGCTGCAGAAGCTGAGGCAGGGCTGGGGAAGAAACCCAGGGAAGTTAGGGCAAACTGAAGATGTGCCAGCCCTGACCTTCCACCCCAAATTAGGGAAGCCCCTTCTGGATTCTGGCCCTGCCCTTCTCCTGAGCCCTGGATGGGGTAGGCTGGGCTGGGGTGGGGAAGACTGGGCTCCCTACAGAGGCAGAGCAGGAGAACACTCCAGGGGAATGTCCAAGATTGGGATGGGTGTGTGGAGGATGGAGCCCTGGGGGCTTGGATGAATGGAGGTGGCTCAAGAGTAAGGGTGGAGACAGCCCTGCCAGAGCAGAGTGGGGGGGGGGCTGGGCTTCCCTGGGCAGAAGGCTAGGGGATGTCTGATCCTCCCTTCTGGCCGTGGGCTTCCCTGGAGAAGTGGCAGGAGGGGCTTGGCAGGGGGGGAAGGAGTGGGTAAGGAGGTACTTGGACAGCCTGGGACCAAGAAAGCCTCCCAGGAGATGCTGCCACTCTGCTGCAGACCTTCCTAAGAAGGGCCCACCCGCTATAGGACTTGGGTCCAACTGGCCAGCCCAAGCCATGTGCTCTCCCTCTCCAGCCTTCCCCCTAGGGCTTCACAAGCACCTGCGCCCCCCAGCCCTGAGCCAACGTGCCTCTGCCCATCTTGGGGGGGCACGCTGAGGCTTGTGGGTGTAGAGGCCCAGGCAGCCCCAGGAGATACCAGTGCTTCACTTATATGTCCTTCCCACATCCCTGGGGTGCAGTTGTTTCCAGATCTCCCCTGGGGGCCTCCAGGGCAGGCCACAGCCACCCAGGCCTGGCCAAAGTTGGCTCCAGGACTTGCCCAGCTGCTGCCTCCCAGCCTTGGTGGCCAATACCTGTGGCACCTCCCTGGATGTCCCTCAGTCTGTCCAGCCCCTGGCTGTTCCCCATGGCTTCTGCATACTCCCCCAGGCGGTGGCACCCCCATGTACTGTCCTAGGCAAGGTTGTGCCCCTCAGGTACCTGGGAAGTGCTAAAATCTCAGGCTGGCAGGTGGCTCCCCACAGTCACACCTGGGCACCTACCCTGCTGGCTGTGGAACAGAACAAACCCCTTGCCCCATGGCAGGACACTGTGCCCAGTGGGGACACAGCAACCCAATGGGCAGCCAAAGCAGGAATGGAGCAACTTTGGTGGAGAGCCTGAGTCCTCAGAGCCCAAAATGCACTCCACCCCTTCCAGATTTGGGAACCCCCCTCCACCTTGCACAGATCTGGGCAGACTAACCCAGAGGACCTCAGTGCTGACTTCTTATAAGGGGCTCTGCCCTGGCCCTAGGGTGACATGGGGCAGGAACCAGAGAGCCCTATGGACATCAAGGGGGTTAATGTCCATGCAGGGCTGTCCCTGTGGGTTCCACAGGGCTCTGGGGAAGCACACAGTATTCTTAGTCCCACTTCACAGATCAGACAGCTGGGCCAGAAGGTGGCTTTGGTCTCTGGTGTGGGAGCACTAATCTCATCCTATTCCATAGCAGGGGGGATCCTGGCAAGTCCTTGAAGCAACAGGGGTGGTTTCTGCACTGGTAAGGGCCTACAGAGATACACAGGAATGCTCAGGAGGCATTCACATCGGTCCCGGGCTGCAAGTATCAAGCTTTTATGGTTTTTTGTTTAACTTTGCCCGCCCCCCTCCCCACACACACTTTTAGAACTTTCCACCTTATGTCACGAAACTCCAGCTTGCTGGTCCCACCCTCAAAAACACCCAGGCCACTGACCTCAAAAATTAGTGAGAGGGATGCTGATGCTAGCGTCTGCACCTCCTGGCCAGCCTCTTTGATCGCCTACTTAGGGCGACTTCTCTCTCTGGAAAGAGCATCTTTGGCCAGAAGGAACAGCACCTGCCCTTGGGAATGTCCCAGCCTTTTAGCACAGACACAGCACCCAGCCCTCCAATTTTGGAAGCCCCTCTAGCCTGTGGCGGCGGATCTTTGTCGCCTTCTCTGCGACTGGGGCCCCTCCTTCAGCCCTGGTGTCTACTGGGCCGCTCTGAGTGACCCCTCCCACACTGGGCCTCAGTTTCCCACTGATAACATCAGAGTCCTGGCTCTTAGGCTCAAACGGTTTGCGCCCTTACCCCCACGCCCAGCCTTTCTTGGGACCACTCTTAGTCCGGTGGGGAGTGTAGTCGCTAGCAGCCCCACTCGAAACCCCCCGAGCAGACGTGAGGCCCCGTCCTCCCGCGGAGCTTGTATAGCTGCTGGTCCCGGACACAGGTTCCTGAGAGTGATGTGCACAGCTCCAGCGGACTGACGGCGAGGCGAACCCACGCCCGGGCTAGGGATTGCTCCAGTCGCGCCCCACGTCCCCACAGTCCTCGAAGCCGGCGCGGACAGCCTCCGCAGCGCTCCGCTTCCTCTCAGCAACGCGTCCGCCCGCGGAGCCCTCATTGGCCGCGCGCCCCGCCGCCGGCCATTGGTCCGAGGCTCTACTTTACATAGGCCCCTCTGGCCCAATCAGCGCGCAGTACCTACTTAACATGCACGGCAGCCACCAGTCAGCTAACGCGGGGGCCGGGCCACCACGTGCTGTTGCTAAGCTTGAGCTTCTAAATTGTTACTACCGCGGCGGGCCTATCCCGACCCAGCTTAGCATCTGTCAACATTCTCTGCCCGGCCCCAAGCATTCGGTCCGTCTTCATTGGCCCCTGCCCCAGCCTAGTTCCCGCCCCCAGAGCCGCAGCGACGGCTCCTATTGGCTGCATAGGCTGCCGCTCGCCCTTATGTGTCAATTTGAGGGCCCGAGGCAGAGGGTGGCGGCCCAGCGCACAGCAAGTCCGCAGAGTCTGGGAAGTGGTGCCGCGGGCGCGCGGGGCCGGCGGCGAGCGGAGCCGGCCGGAGCGGGCCGGGCAGCGGCCGCCGCCGTCCCGGGGCACGCGGGCGGCGCGGGCAGTAGGATGGAGCTGAATTCCCTGCTGATTCTGCTGGAGGCGGCTGAGTACCTAGAGCGCAGGGACCGAGGTAGCGCCCGCGCCCCTTTGTGCGCCGGGCGGCGGGCGGGCAGCGGGGCGAGGGCGGGGAGGGGTCCCGCTGACCGCGCCGTCTGTCCGCAGAGGCCGAGCACGGCTACGCCTCGGTGCTGCCTTTCGACGGCGACTTCCCCAGGAAGAAAACAAAGGCGGCCGGCCTGGTGCGCAAGGCCCCAAACAACAGGTACCGCCCCCCGCCCGGCCCGAAGTCAGTTCCGCTCGGCCCGGCCTGGGGCCCTAAGCGCGGCCCCCGTCCCCACCCGGAGAGTCCTCCCGGGCCGGATCCCCAGCCCGCAGCCCACGCCGTGCCGCTGCACGCCCCGGCAGCCAGCCTGGAGGAGGAGGCGCGCCGGGCAGTGGCTGCAGCCCCGCCCGCGCGCCCCGCCCGCGCCGTCGCCATCTTCCCGCGGCCGCGCCTCCTCGGCCTCTCGCGTAAACAGTGCCACGCGTACAGCGCCCGCCGCCCGGGGTCTCCTCCCGCAGCCGCGCCCGCCCCCAAGTTGTTCTGGACTTTTCCAGGCAAGAAAAAAGTTGTTAGTGGGCGCTGGCCGGTGCCCCGCATATCCAGGGAAACTGAGGCTCACTCAGGGTACCGTGGGGCTGCCGGCCCTTGCCCCTTCTCTCCGCGGATGGGTGGGCTTTTCCTCCAGCTATCCCCAAGAGCCAGACCCACCTCAGAAGCCTGGACAAAGAAGGCGCGTGAAAGTCCTGCCTGGGCCCCCACAGCTCCCAAAGTGCTCACAACGCCTGCCCAGCTTCCGGACACAGTGAAACTTCAGCCACACGTGCCGGGGTCCCCTTTGGGACAGGAGGCCTTTCTAGGGGGGGAGGAGGGCAGGCTGCAGGGCAGACTCAGCGACGGGGTTCCTCTTGGTGCTGCTGTTGCCGTGCCCTTGGCGTCCCTCTTGGATTGCAGAAGCCCTGACAACGGGTGGTGCACCTCCCTGGGAGGGGAGTGAGGACCTTAGGCTAGAGTTCTCCCTGGAGTTTCCACTCTCTTGGCACACCTGAAGATCATGGCACACCTGACTCTGTCTGGGGGCCCACTTTGACTCAGCCACTTCCATGTCGCCAGGCTGGGAGCTGCGCTTACAGGGGGCTTCAGGGCCCCTTGGCAAAGGGTGCGGCTCATTCCTGTGGCCTGCCTGTTCTTGGGAAACAGAAAGGCTGGCACAGGGACCCATCTCTGTGGCGTCCTGGTGTCCTCAGGCTGGCCAGGAACTGGTTGAGTCTCCAGCTGCCCTGGGTGGGACCTGTTGTCTCCTGAGTTCCAGCCCCTGGCCCCCTGTGGGGGCAGTTTGGTGTGTTGGACATGAGTGTGTTGGGGACTCCTCAAAGACCAGACCTGGCACTTGATGCTCTTCTCCCCACCCCAAATCCCTGCTACCTGTAGAAAACTCGAAAATGCAACTTGGGTCCTATGTCTAGGGTACCCAGAGCTGAGAACCAGAGGCATAGCTGAGGCTCCCTGAATGCTTTTTCTCCATGACTTTTTCACACTCACAGCTCATTAATCTCTGCCCCAGCCCGAAGGATGTAATGGCATTTTTAATGCCATCTACTGCTCAGGAAACTGAGGCACAGAGCAATTTAGTTACTTGCCCAAGGCCACTTGTCCACCTCTGATGACTCCTATCCTGAGGTGGGGTCCTCGCCTTCCACACCTGCTGGGATGGAGACTGGGCGGGGGGCGGGGGGCTGGGGGGAGGTCTGACAAGGGGTGTGGAGCGCTCGCCACACCCCTTGCCAGACCTCCCCAGCTGGGCCCATAACCCTTCAGGCTCCCTCAGGAAGAGCCCAACTCCCCCTGCCTGAGGAAGCCCCAGGCTGACAGACTGCCTCTTCTTTGGTAGTCACTACCCTAGAAGCAATTCTCAGCCAGCCCAGATAAGGAGCTGGGGCAGAAAAGGGGGCCAGGAGCCCCCCTGCAGGGCTTGGGTTCTATGAGGTGAGCAGATAAGTGCTTGTTTGAGGGCCCAGTCTGGCCAGGGCTACCCCTTCTCTCCTTAGAGACAGGGTGCTCTTGGGACCCATGTTCACACATCTCCTTTGCAGGGGGCCCAGGGGTCTCTGCACCCTTGAGGAGCTGGGGATAGGAGGGCTGGCCCCTCTGCCTACAGCATGGGGTCTAATCCAGAGACATGGGGAGGCCCAGGAACTGGCAACCCCAGGGCCCTGTTGGCTGCAGCAGGAGATGGAGGCAGATAAGATGGGCAGGCACTCTGGCTTGAGGGATGGGGACAGTAGACACCAAATCTCAAGTTCCTAGAGCAGGAGAGAGTGGGAGCAGCAGACAGTAGTTAGTGGTCAGCAGACAGTTAAGGAAGGGGGGGGGAGGACTCTGGGCTCTGTTCACATGTGCAGCAGCCTGGGACGCCTTCATGGTCTCTGGGGTTCCCCTGGACTGGGAGGTGATCTGAAGCTGGGACCACACCCTGCCACCCCTTCGTCCTCCAGTGCAAATACTGTGGCACTGCTCCTGTGTTGTGTGGTATTAATACTGTATACTTGTTTGAATGGGCCAGACAGGCAGTATGAGCTTCAGGCAAGGCCCCTGCCCCAAAGAACTGAGCCTGGGCCCAGGGCATCCTGTCTACCCAGAGCACAGCCTCTTAGGGAAGCAGGAATGCTGGCCTCAGTGTCCCCCTATGCCCACTAGTCCAGCAAGCACCAGTCTCAGAAGCTCTGTCCCTGGGTGTCCCTGCTGATCCAGTGAGCTGTGATCATGCAGGTATGTGAGCTGCACAGGTCCTATTGTCATGACTGCTAGGCCTCCTGAGGACCTGGCCTCTGTGCTCTAAGCTCAACCTGCCATTGTTCCTCTGTGCTGGCCCACGTTGGTTCCAAAGACACCGTGGGCCTTAGGGAGGCTGTCTGGGCAACTGTGGGGCACTGTGCAAGTCAGCCCCAGGACTAGCTACTGCTACTCCCTAGGCCCCCTGCCCCTTCTGAAAGGGGTCTGGATTCTCCTGTGGCCCAGAGCTCTTGCAGACCTTGCTAGGTGGCCTGGTGGTCCTGGACACCCTAGATCTGCCTGCACTTCCGTGCTACCGTGTTCTCATGGTTCAGTATGCAGCACCTGCAGGCCCTTGGCTAGCAGCTATTCATCTACTCTAGCCTTCACCTCCCTGTGATTTTGGGTCCCATACCTACCTGGCTACTATATGTAGGCCCTCCCTCCCCCCCGTAGAGCTGTCATCCTTTGTGCTCTGGTGATTGGGCAGTACAGTGAGCTCTGTCTTTCTGTCTCTCTTAACAGGTCTTCACACAATGAGCTAGAAAAGCACAGGTAAGTGACACCTTCCCAACCCCCCAAGGCGAGCTGCCTGACGTAACTGGCCCACCCCTCTGCCACCTGATGTCCTTCCTGGCCTGGGCACGACTGGCTATGCTGCCAAGGTCTGCCCTCGTCTTAGGAAAGGTTCTCCTTAAAGAAGGAGGCCAGGGTGTGTATTCAGGCACCATCCTGCAGGGAATTGGGGCCCAGGGCTTGCACTCCAGAGCTTAGCCTAGGGATCAGAGCCAGGTGGTGACAGAGCCTTGGAGCACAAGGCAATCAGGGCCAGCTTGCTGGAGGAGGTCAGTCTGCTTTGGAGAGGCTGAGCCCTGTTGGGAGATCTTTAGCTTTCTGGATGATGGGCTCTGATCAGGACCCTTTGCCCTGTGTTCCTTGCCCCTGTGTCTTCTGGGGTCTGCTTTCTAAGGAACCACACTAGAGTCTTGTCCAAGGGGCAGTAGGAGGGCAGCCAGTTCCAAGCCACGTGGGCCAGGTGGGAAGCCCTAGCCCAGGGCAGGACTCAGGTGAGCCTCCTTCATGGCCACTCATCAACTGTGGGGCTGAGTCCACAGGGGAGCACAGCCTCCTAGGAGGCCTCTGGTCCTGTCTCAGTCAGCCTGGGGCCCTGCACATAATGTGACTAGGAGTCATTGCTCTGGCTGACATGAGCCTAAGCAGCTTGGGCAGCAGACCAACCGTACCAGTGGACATGCTGTGCTGTGATCTTGGGAGCTTGTGTGGGTGCAGAGGTTCCATGGGCCAGGCAGCACCAAAGGCAGGAGCCCCTTGCCAGGACCAGAGAGACCCCCTGATGGATGCCAGGTAGTCACTCCTCCTGATTTTGCTTCCATCTGTGAAATGGGCCAGCTCTTTCTTCCCTCCTGGCAGAGCAAGTCTGCACACTAGCTGAGCCTTCCCTGCCTGCTGCAGAAGGTCTGGCATTTGGCCAGTTCTCCACCCACCCCCACGTCTGCACCCACAGCAGCGCCAACTTCCGCTCCCCCGGGATTCAGGCTGCTGGCCGGGGCGGGCAGCTGGGCAGGGGCAGAACGCTGTGTTCTCTGAGGAACTACACTTCCTGGACTGGCTGTGTGTGTTTGGGGGTTCCCCAGAGAGACAGAGGTGGGGGCAGGTGCAGGACCTGAGGAAACCAGACAGGCCTGGAGTTGCTTCCACGCCAGAGGAAACCAGCCTAGTCTTGACCTGAACCCAAGACTCGGGCAGGCCAGGTAGGGGTTCTGGAGAAGACTTCTTGGATGTGGTGACTGGGAGGCTAGACGGGGATGCTGTTGGGTGGGTGGCAAGGGTGTGGCAGTTTCTGACCACTGCAGCTGCCCCTTGACCTTGGCCTTGACCTCTGCCATCTCTTCTAGGGATGTGAAACATGGAAGTAGGGGGAGATAGGTGGGCACCCTGGTGTCTCTGTAGGCTCCCCTAGCCCAGCACAGGGGTCCCGGCTCTGGCTGGCCAAGAGGCAAGTGCAGACAGCCCTGAGTGCCCATAGGCCTAGAGCTTAGGGCTCTGGTGAGGATTTCAGTCACAGCCTACCTGTGGGTAGCCCGATGCTGATGCTGGATGCTCTTGGCTCCTTGCTACTGGCTGTAGGAAGGGCTGCCAGTTATCCTGAGGATGAGAGGAAACACCTGGCTGGGCCATCAGCCGCCCTGGGAGGCAGGCCCTAGACATCACCCTCCCTGGTGCTGGACTGGACCTCTGCGACTTCCCCTTGTAGGTTCTCTGGCCACCCTGAGGCCCACCCAGGTCTGCACCCCTGCTTCCTCCCTTGTAGCTGAACAGCTCTGTGAGCAGCTCCAGCAGGGTTGCTGGGCTGCTAACCCTGAGGCCTGAGGGTCAAGGTGACCATACGTTTCTTGGCCTGGTGACCCTTATGACAGAGCTCTACACTTTGGCCTTAGCACAATTATGGGGAGAGTCCATGGCCATCTCTCTTGGCCCTCAGCACTTCCCAAAGTGTCAGGGCCCATCCCGGAATCCCAAAGGTTAGTCCATAGTCCTCAGTGGGCCCATCCTACTTCTACTCCCAAACATGGAAACACTTGTCCAGGCCCTGGGCAGCCTCCTCCCTCTGCAGGGTAGCCATGTGCAGCCTTCATGGACCATACAAGGGACATGGGTTTGTTAGTAGCAAGTAGAAATGCAGGTAAACATGGGAGAGTGGGAGTTGCACTTCATCTTGTCCTCACCACCCCTAGGACCACTGGTCAGCATGTTTCCTTGCTGGCTGGGACCCCAGGGTGCGGCCAAGCCCTCTAGGAGCTCTGGGTCTTCCTCTAAAGAGTGAGTCAGGCCCTGGGGACAGAGCTGCAGGTGGTCCCAAAGGCAGGTTCTGCCTCTCAAGCCCATACAGTCTTCCCTCAGGAAGTGGTGGGGTTTGAAAGTGCCACAGAGTGCTGGCTGAGGGCCTAGGGTGCTGCAGCGGCTTCAGGGGGAGGGCTCAGCGGGAACCTGTGCAGACGCAGGCTGTGGAACCTCAGGGCTCAGGAGGCAAAGAGGATTCCAGGCCCTGGGCCCAGGGTATCCTCTCAGCCACTGCCCAGGGCAGGGAGCCACAGCAACCTGGGCTGCCTGCTGCCCAGGGGGTGGAGTTTTGACAGTGCCCATGTATGTCTCTTGAGAAAGTCTGTTTTATGGTCTCTGAAGTAGTCTGTTCCAGTGTCCCCTGCACTCACCCGCAGGGATTGCTTCTCGACACAGCAGCTGACGTTTCTGGGATAGGAAGGGGACCTTACTATCTGCTATGTCCTCACTTGGTTTTTCACCTAACACTGCAAAAGTGCCATTCACCCAAGTTGGGCACACTCTGCTCCTCTGGTAACACAAGGGGAGCTCCAGACAGAACTGCGTTGACTTGGTGAGCTCGACCTGTGCATAACCCAGGGGATAGTTTGTAGGACCAGAATCCTGGAAGTAGAGACACTGGCTAATGGACAGTGAGGATTGTGGGCCAGAAGCCCTTCAGAACTTTGTCTCTTTGCTGTCCCACCAGCAAACTGTGAGCAGTCCCCTGCACTGGCTGGGGAAGAGCCAGTCTCTCCTTTTCAGCCCATTAGAAGGGTGAAAATTAGCTTCTCCTTGTTTTGAGTTATTTCCTCCACTACATGTGCGCTATGGAGTCGGTTTGTATGTCAGGTCAGCCGTTCGTATTCTGCAACTTGCTTGTCTGTGTCTTTTGCCCATTGATACATGGAGGTATCCCTCTTTTTACTTTTGATGTGTACATGCTCAAGATAATCATGATACTAACCGTTTGTCTTTTATATGTATCGCAAGTATTTTTCTCCTGTTATTTGTCTTTCAGCTGTGTTTTTTCTTTCTTGTACAAATGTCTTCTCTGATTGTAATGGTAATCTGTGGTTTTTAGCATAGAAAACCTGGAAAATCCAGAAAAGCACAAAGCTGAAGAAATAAACGTTGCCAGCCATGTCAGCTGGACTTGCTTCCTGTGCTTCGTTGTGTTCTGTGGAGTCTCTCGTGTGCGTCTGCTGTTTTATTTTTCTATACAAAATTGGGTCACTTGTCACATGTGGTTCTGTATCCCAATTTTTTTCACTTAACATTTGTGCTGTGACAATGTAGATACACTAAAATGATAACGAGGCTGTCTTTGGGTGGTAGAATTTGGGGGTACTTCTGATTTATTTTCTTTTTGTTGATTTATGTTTTCTAATTTTGCCACAATGGTCATGTGCTGCTGATGTAATTAAATGGTGGGTTGTAGAAATTGTCATTCGCTCTGTAGCAAGTAGGCAAGGGAAGGAGGGCTCCTGGCAGCATCCCCACTTGTAAGCTTAGTTCTGGAGGTGGCTGCAGGATCGGGGGGACATGGCCTGGGCATAAAGAGTGCCATCTACTCACCCAGCTCAGTGTCGACTGCCCACGAAGTTCCTAGGGCGATGGGTGATGGGCACTACCCCCACGGGAGGTAAGGAGGTGGAGGTTTTAGCACTTACAGCAGTCATGGAATGGGGGCCTGGGATCCCTCCCCAGGTCTGTGGAGTGTGGGGGAGGAGTTGAAGACTCTCCAGCCTTGAGGCAGAGTTAGTCTCCATACAGGTTCCTGCCAATGTCAGTCCTGTGTCCTGGAAGTTCTTCCTAAGGTCTAATTTAGCTTCAACCATAAGAACTTCGAGGCCCCTTGGTCCTATGGGCTGGGGTGCTGGATGAGAAGGTGCTTTGTCAGTGGAGGGTGCCATGTGGATATGGATGATGGTCTAGTGGTCCCAGGTTACAGCCCTCCCCCAAGGCAGGTTTGTTATCATAGCCCTAAAGGCCCTACCTGCACCCAGCTGCTTGTTCCTCTGGGCTTCAGACTCCTCCTCTGTCCAAAGGAAATGGCTGTCATGCCTGCTTCCCACCTAGGGAGACTGGATTTGCTGGAAGCAGAGGTGACAAGGTGGGGATGCTCAGTGTTAGCACCACTCGGGCAGATGGCATGCACAGACATTGGCAACACCAGGGCAATTGGGCAGCAGGTTTCCAAAAGCCTCAAAAAATATTGCTCCCTGTTGACCTGTTGTTTCCACTGCTAAGGACCTCTTGTAACAAAAGCATCCTGTATTTGCAAGCAACCTGAGCAGCCTACTCCTGAGCACAGCTGTGATGAAGCCTCCCGGTGTCCTGAGATGCTGGGCCAGGTGGGGTGTGGATATGCCAGAGGTTCAGGCTGAGTCAGAGATGGCCAGGGGGGAGTACCACCAGCCTGCCCTCCCAAGACCAGCAGACCAGCCAACCAGCCAGGAAGGCAGTCCTTTTGCAAGGACAGTCAAGCAGAAAACCTGGGCCCCTTAGCCTGTGACAAACACATTCTGGAGGGTTGTGGCATATAAACAAGTGCCATTGAATATGAGTGTTCCAGTTTTATGGAAAAAATTGATTAATCTAGGTGGATACAGGGACAAAATCTGGAATGAAGCAGTTTCCAAAGGGAGACCAAACTCAGGGTTGGAGGGGCCAGTCCTTGGCTCTCCGTGACCTGGATGGACTCACATTTCTTTGGTAACAAGAATGACCAGAGAGCACATTGTTCACAGCGAAGCGGGGTGGTGGGGTGGAGGTGGGGGTGTAAATCTTGTCTGAGTTCCCCAGACCTGGTACACCCTGACCAGTATCCCCTGCCTTGCTCCCTGGCCATGCAGACTCCAGATGTGGTGTGGCAGCAAGCGAGTTAGGTCTCTTGGGCAGTGCCTGGTGCTGGGGTTCTGAGGCTCTGCTGCACCATGCTGGTCTGGGCTCACCCTCGTTCAGAGGGTTCCAGAGGAGTCACCGGCCAGGCCAGGGAGCATCTGCCTCTGCAGCAGGGTGAGGGGCTCTACAGGGCCCAGTTAGCTGCCCCTGCCTTCCCCAGACCTCTTGCTCCAGCCAGCCTTGCCTGCCATCCCGCCTGATGGTTCTGTCTCTGGCTCTTGCAGACGAGCCAAACTCAGGCTCTACCTGGAGCAGCTCAAGCAGCTGGTGCCCCTGGGCCCTGACAGCACCCGCCACACCACCCTGAGCCTCCTGAAGCGTGCCAAGGTGCACATCAAGGTGAGCGGGCCACGTTCTCTGCCCCTGCCCTGTCCAGCTGCCTTGGCTAACCCCAGCCCATTCCTGTGCGCTCTGGGGGTATGCCCAGTCGTGGGGGTGAACAGGGCAGTGCTTTGACCAAAAGGCCTGAAGGTGGGTGGGGAGCTGCTTGACAGGTGCCTGCTAGGTGTCCCTGCTGTGGATGGGATAGCAGCAGAGCTCTGGGGCTGAGGTTGTGTGGCTTGTACCAGGTATTGTTGGGTGGTGACAAGTTAAAAGGGGTTGGGATACAGGGCTGAAGGAGATATTGCCTGGGCTGGCCTTATTATGGCCTTTAGACTGAGATCTGCTGGTTTGGGGATCTGGTGACATTTTGGCCCACCAGGGTGAGTGTCCATTCCCTCTAAGGGCTTCGTCTGCCTGCACCTCCAGTTGAGGTGACAGGAGCTGTGAGAGAGACCTGGTGAGAGCCCTGGGGTCCTCATAGCAGAGCAGAGCAGGCAGTGCCTCAGCCAGGGTCAGGAGCACTGCAGGTACCTATATGGCAGAGACCAAAGCCCAAGACTAGCGGGGCCGAGAGTGTGTGAGAAGGGCTGCTGTGGGTGAGGCTGTCTTCCCGGAGAGGTCTGGGCTGAAGGCTAGGTGTCGCTGACCTGGGGTTTCAAGCCCACATGACTCTGCTTGACTAAGGCTGGCTGGCCACTGGGAGCATTAGAGTCAGTCAGCAGATGGGGAGCACGGGGCCAAGAGGTGGCACCTGTGTGTGACTGGCTGGCTGGGGCCGGGAGGGGTGCACATCAGGCCATGGGGGAGCAGCAGGGACAGGGCACCCCGTGGTTCCTGGCTGGGCCATGTGGTGGATGGGGAGTCTGCCCTGCCCTGTGCCTGATGCCTGATGGGGGGACACTCCCTCCCTGCCAAGACTCACAGCTCCCCCACCCCCAGAAACTGGAGGAGCAGGACCGCCGAGCACTGAGCATCAAGGAGCAGCTGCAGCGGGAGCATCGCTTCCTGAAGCGGCGCCTGGAGCAGCTGTCGGTGCAGAGTGTGGAGCGCGTGCGCACAGATAGCACGGGCTCTGCTGTCTCCACGGATGACTCTGAGCAAGGTGGGGCGCAGCTCAGGCCTCCTGGAGCTCCCCGGGGGGTAGCAGAGGAGGCTCCTGGGGTAGGGTCAGGGACTATAGGGTGTCCTGGCATCATCTAGCATCCTGCATAGCACAGCTCCTTGTTACCACTTGCATGCAGAGGGCATGGCACAGAGGCTGAGCCACCTGCCCCCATTGGGGCTGGAGCTGGGTTTGGCCGGGCAGTATGCTTCAGGGGCTGGCATTTGTCGCCTCAAGGCCCAAGTAGAAACTCCACACCCATTGCCAGAGCTGCTGCTTCCAGAACGGGGGACAGAGGCTCTCCCAGTGAAGGAGGCCAGGCTGGCTCTGCATATGCCTCACCCCACCCCCTCTCTGTTCTCTTCAGAAGTGGACATAGAGGGCATGGAGTTTGGCCCTGGTGAGCTGGACAGTGTTGGCAGCAGCAGTGACGTGGACGACCACTACAGCCTGCAGAGTGGCGGTGGCAGCGACGGTGGCTACAGGCCCCACTGCCGGCGGCCCACCCACCCTGGCCTCTCGTAGGCCCCGTGCCCTCTGCTCCTGGCCCACCCACCTGCCCAGCCAAGCGTGTCGGCCCTCCAGGCCTCTCTTGACTGACGTCAGCGTCCACAGGCCTACTGCTCACCATTCTGGAAGCTCCAGCTGCTGCCCGGGCTGCCCGCCTCTGCCCACTCACCAGTCAGGGCCTGCTGAGCTGCCCGCCCCTCCCAGCTGGGCAGGGCCCCCTGCAGAGAGTCAGGGCCCAGTTCCTGCATCCCGGAGCCCAGCGTTGCCACCCACGGTCTATTCTCAGATTCCTAAGCATTCCAGAAGTATTAAATGTCATTGCTGCAAACCTCGGCGGGCACCGTGTAAGGGGCTTACTGACCACCACAGGGACCCCAACCCTGGATTCCAGGAGAAAGGATCGGACCCAGGAAGGAAGGAAGGAAGGCGAGGCTGTCTGTCTGTCCATCTATCTGTTGGTCCATACAGGATCCTGAAGCTTGGATGGAGGGATCCACGAAGGGCGGGACTTGGGTGAGCACT
Source organism: Perodicticus potto (assembly GCA_963574655.1). NCBI lineage: Eukaryota > Metazoa > Chordata > Mammalia > Primates > Lorisidae > Perodicticus > Perodicticus potto. The sequence continues at coordinate 17,801 of CAUYRH010138975.1, read as the reverse complement.
TGAGGCAGGTGGGCAGACGGGGGCCTACCTGCCTTGTAGCTGTTGGAAGCCGGGACTGGACCATGCCACCCTAGCTGGCCGGCTCCTGCTCTGGTAGGCCTGTCACTTGCACCCACGCACATACATAGACACATTCGATCTTCACATGCTCATGCACAGATACATGTGGCCACCCAAAAGGCACATGTCCTAGGGAGGTTGGTCTTTGGGGGTCACCTAGGCAAATATTAGCCCTTGGTCTATGCCTGGCTCCCCCTGCAGCCCCCAGCTCACCTGCACCTGCCCAAGTGGCCCTGCCTAATCTATACAGGACAGGGAGCTTCTCTTCCTGCAGAGGCTGGTGAGTTAAAACCACTGGATCCTCAGGGAGCATCTGCATCTCCCTTTTAAAGAAGCAAATAAGTAAAATGCTGCACCGCCCAGCAGCCTGGACAAGGCTCTGTGAGCCCCCCTGGGGGCTTCCTTATGAGCTCTGCCATGTCCGCCTAGGCTGGCAGAAAGGCTTTTTCCGAAAAACAAAACATTTTTGAAAACAAAAAGCTGTAAAGACTCTAGGCCCAGGGACATGAGTGTGTGCCCTCTTCTATTTCCTGTATGAGATTTTTGTACTCTATTTTCCTAGCTGTTGTTACATTCTTGTTTGGCGAGGGGTGGGAGCAACCCAGTGTCTCAGGGACCTGTCCCTCTGTCATGTTGTCATAGTGTGCCTTGTGTCTGGCCCTATCTCCCCACCAGCATGTCCTCTGTGGCTCACAGGATGCCCCTGGTCTGCCCACCACATGTCCCCCATAGTGGGCAGCCCCTCCCAGCATCTGGGCTTCCTAGGAGTGATGCAGCCAGGCCTGCCTGGGCATACAGCAGCTCTCTGCCACCAGCAGGAGGGACCATGATCTGGCCCCCAGTTTTGCCCTCCCCAGCAGCTGGCAGGGGCCTGCTGTACAGCCTGGGAACAGCAGACCACCTGGGGGGCTTGCTTGCTACCCAGAAAAGTAGATTCCCATCTACTATCTGACTTGAACCCCTTGCCCCTGGCCTGGGTTGAGAGCTGCAGTCTCAAACAAGGCTGCAAACTAAGACCCCTGGTGATGCAAGTCTGGTATTAGGCGGCATCTGCAGCTTGCATTCCTGAAGTCCTTTGTCCCTGGGGACTATGCAGCAATACTCAGTGGTGGGTGTGGGGCTGGCCCATAGCAGTGCCTGCCACCTTCTCCGGTGCATCTGTAACCAATTTCTAAATCTTGGGGAAAATGCATGTTTATTTTCAGCCATGTGGATGGACACCCCTGAGTGAGTGGCCTATCAAGGCAAGAAGCCCCATGGAAGCAGCTCTGGCATAGAACCTGCCCTGCAGGCACCTGGGACAGCAGGCAGACAGGCTGGGGGGCTGTGCGTGGAGTTGGGAAGACTGTTCAGATGGCTTTCTGGGCCCACTGGAAGGGGCTCCTGCTGGCCCAAGCCTGCCCGCCATGCCTGTACTGCCAGCCCTCTGGGAGGGCCAGTGCCCGTGGCTGAGCCTGCCTCTTGGGCCCTGGGACAGTCCCTGCTCTCAATTCTTGAAGCATCAGCTCCCCTCTCCACTTCCAACAGAACCCAATCGGGTGACAAGTCGTGGCCTCCCTCAGCCAACTTTCCTGCCAGCTCAACTGCAGTTTTTCAGGCTGTGGTTCCTGGGTGGACTTGGCAGCCAGCTGCTGCCCCTGCCCTGGCTGGTGTGTGCGGTGTGGCCCTTGGAGTGGGGGCTGGTGCTAAGAGTTACCCACATCTATTCTTCCTCCCCAGCTCCCTGCTGTTGACACAGGCTGGCCGTTACAAGTGGCCACAAGGACACAGAGAGGGCCGTTAGAGTGTCTGTAGAAAGAACTGGGAGTAGAACAGGGTCACTGGGGGTGCACTCCTGGGCCAATGCAGGGCACTGTGGTGCTCAGTGGCTGAGATTCTGGACCCACAGACTTAGGTGTGGGTCCCCCAGTCCTCACTGTATCCTGGTGCAGGCCTCTCAGAAGAGGAGCTGCAGGGAGGTCTTGGTGCTTGGGGCCTGTGGTCCTGGGTAGTGCAGCCACATGCCAGATGGTGGCCTGCCCTGCTTATCTCTGTCCTGCTGTGCCAGGCAGACCTACCCCTTGCCTGTCTTTGGGCCAGCTACCTGGGACGCCTCCCCATTGCCTGCTTAGAAGATCCTAACACACTGCAGGGCACCCTACGACTCAGGTCTAGAGCACTAGGGCAGGTTCTGTGACTGAGTCTGGGGCCCCTTGAAGCCTGGTGCTGGCAAGACAGGTGCGCTGGAGTGGGAAAATGGGCCCCCATACCCTGCCCATTGGGTGGGGCAGTGCTGTGTCACTCTGTCGTTGTAATATAAATACAGATTTTTATACCTCACCCCTCTGGCTCAGCTCTTTCCGTGCTTCGGTTCCTCCCCTCAGCCTCTGACTAGAGAGCCTGGGGCCACTGGTGGCCACCTGGCCCAGCCTTCGGGGATTGGCCCTCACTGCCCTGCCCACAGCCTCTGTTTTCTGGGAAGCCTGACAGACCCCTGCCCTCTCCCCCCACCAGTCAGCACCAATGGGCCTTGCTGGATGCTGTCACAGTAGAGTTGGATGAAGGTGGGGTCCAGGCAGATGCATTTGCTGTTGTCATTTGGGCTCCATTGCTAGCCTGGGCTGGGGCACCACCAGGCCAAGGGCAGCTCATCCCTTAGGGTGTCCGAGCCCTCCCTGTGCAGGGCCTACTGCCTCGCAGAGCTGTATCCCGAGAATCCCTCCCTGGGCTCCCGTTTAGGAGTGGCTATAGGGTGGACACCTCATGCAGTGGGAGGAGAGGCCTCTCTCTCACCCACACAAGCAGAGCAGAGCACTGAACCTCTGAGGACCTGGGGTTGGGGAGTGTGGACCCTTATAGGGATGTACACTGGGGACCCTAGCAAAGGGCAGCCACAGAGAAGAAATGCCTGCCTTGAGTTCTAGACAGTAGATGAATTGGTATAGCCAGACAGGTCTTTGCTGAGCATGCGTGGCGGCAACATAGGGGAGGGGCCCTGATAGCTGGTTCTGGGGTGGCCACAAGAGGGGACTAGGTTCCTTCTCCCTCCCCCATCAGGCAGCAGTGGACTCTGGATTCTTGACCCTTGTGAGTCTTCCCCCCACAGGGGGTCCAGAAAAGAAGGAAATTCCTACTGGGGTTGCAGCTGGAGCCCCACAGCATGAGAATTTGGACATCAGTATAAGTGTGGCCATTTGAATTATGATTTTAGAGTCACCACCACCCTTGTTTCTATTGAGGGCAGTGGCTGAGTACTACGCAATTAGAACCTGTCTGGTCATGCCGGGCCCATCTCACAGGCAGCAACTGTGTTCAAGGTGGAACCCCCACCATCAGGGGACCCCCTCCTGAATCCCCCCCAAAGTCTCTCTCCCACAATCTGTCTCCCTGTTTGTTGGGTCAGAGCAAGGGCTCCCCAGGGAGACGTGCTACATCTCTGCACTCCAGCCACTCCTGGCGGTCAGATTGATTACAAGCTGGTCTCATTGCCCCACTCCCTCAAATCCTCCTCTGGGTCCCCAAAGCCCACCACTGCCCATGACCAGCACTCGCCAGCTCTGCCTGGACCTCACAGCACAGCATAGCCTCTGTGAAGGGTCCTGAGTTCCCTCTGTCATTGCCTTTACATCTTTGCTGGAATTGTGGCCCCAGGGCACACTACCCTGCCTTATGGAGATTTTTCCAGGATAGAAACAGGTCATGCCCCCACCTCCTCCTTTCTCCTTGCCCTCAGTCTCTTCAGCCTATTCTGAGGTCTTTTACGAGGTGCCTCCCACCCTGTCCTCTGCCCCACCATCCGCTGTCAGCCTGTTGTTCCCACTTTCTACGTGGCAAAGGCCTCCCACCTGCCCTGTGGTGAGCTCTGTGACCTCTGTTGGGTTTGGTGCTAACCCAAACCTACTCGTAAGTTTTCCCCTTCATCACATAGATGTCAAGAGGATGGAAAACAAACTCTTCCCCACCTTCCTCCAACCCCCTGGTATCAATCAGTGTGGTCTTCACTCTTCTTAGTAGGAAGAATTAATAGGAAGAACAGACAAAATGTTGCCCTGTGCCAGCTCTCTCCTCTGTTCCCTCATGCTGAAGGAGCTGTCCTGCATTTTGTCTCTTGCCACCCCTTCTCACTTTTGTTCCTGCAGAATCGTGCTTCTAACACACATCTGACAATAACCCTCTCACTTAGGAACAGACCTCTTTCCCCACTGCTTGTAGAATAGAGTCCCACCGCCTTGACTGAGAACCACATCTAAAATCAATTTTTAGGCTGGACATGATGGTTCACGCCTGTAATCCCAGCACTCTGGGAGGCTGAGGATCGCTTGACCTCAAGAGTTTGAGACCAGCCTAGCAAGAGTAAGACCCCATCTCTAAAAATAGTTGGGTGTTGTAGTGGACACCTATAATCCCAGCTGCTCAGGAGGCTGAGGCAGGAGGATTACTGGAGCCCACGAGTTTGAAGTTGCTATGAGCTATGACCACACTCTAGCCCAGGTGACAGAGTGAGATTCTGTCTCAAAAATACATATAAAGGGTGGTGCCTGTGGCTCAGTCAGTAAAGGCGCCGGCCCAATATACTAAGGGTGGCAGGTTTGAACCCAGCCCCGGCCAAACTGCAACAAAAAGATAGCCGGGCACCTGTGGTCCCAGCTACTTGGGAGGCTGAGGCAAGAGAATCGCCAAGCCCAGGAGTTGGAGGTTGCTGTGAGCAGTGTGACACCACGGGACTCTACAGAGGGCGATAAAGTGAGACTCCGTCTCTACAAAAAAAAATATATATATATACATATATATATAAAATAAAATAAAATCTTTAACATCAGACTGATACTTCTGAAGTTTAAAAATAGTCTGAAAAGACATTGTCCAAAACCTAAAATACTTTTTAAATATCAGTAGGAGGAAAAAAACTTCCGGTAGGAAGGAGAAAAAGCAAATAGTGAAAACACTTGGTCCTCACAACTCTGTGTTTGGGTCTGTTTAGTCCATTATACTCTCATGGGTTTTCTCAGGGAGGATTAATTCCTAGGTCCTACTTATCCTCTGACCCCACTAAAATCCCAAATGATTTTTATTGGTGAAAAGAAAGCTTGTTCTAGAAATAACTTCCTTAAATTCCAAATGCAACCTCAAGAACATTTTTCAAGTCTGTATAGTTAAACCTATTGCGTTTGTTATTTGAATTCTGGGGCTGGTACCACTGTAATTTTTACCTTATATTTTTATAGCTTTCTTGGGCTCCCTACAAACACCTTTCACAAATACTTATGGTCAGCAGTTCAAAATCACATGGAGAATTTATGGCTCCAGAAATCACCCAAGAATCACTAGGAAAAGTGTGTCTCCAGAATGACTTCCAAAGCTCCGGAGTCCAGCCTGAGTCAGAGCGCCTCGTTTGGTGCGGTTGTACACCCTCCTGCCCTCCGGGGAGCTCTTTCTATGAGGTAGCCCCTTTTCTTTCTGGCATCTTTAATTCTGTCCCCTCTGAGTCTATAAATATCCCCCAAGTTCCTCCAATTTTAAAGCAAACCAAACCCCAAATCCTCCCCCCAGCCCTGCATTCCCACCCCATCTAGTGTTATTTTGTTTGCTCTCTCCCTCCCTCTCTCTTCCCTCGTCCTCACTCTTTCCCACCTCAGCAGAATTTCCTGAGAGTGTCCCCTGCACAGCCTCTGCTTCCTCCTGGATTGCTCAGCCCTAGGAGGGCTGGCCCTCCTACCCCAACCCCCCTAGTTTCCCTGTCTCCATGTTGGGCACCACTCCATGAATTTTTTCCCCTGTAATGTTTGCTTTTCAGATCACTTTAGGCTTTACTGACTTTTAAAAGAGGAAGATAAAAAACTAAAACAAGAATGAATAGGAAGTATCTTTGACCCAAGATTAATTCACAATATCTGCCTTAGAATATACTTTTTTCTCCTTTAATCAAAGTATTAAAACAAACTATCCTAAAGACTTCTACCTAGTCACCCTTGACTAGAACATTGTCTAACAAATCAACTTAGGACCATGGGACACTTGGTGGGGGGCTCTTAACTCATGACGAAAGCCCACACCTTGCAAATGTGGGTTAACCTGAAGAGGACTGGCAAATTGCAGATGCTTTTTGTTTATTAGAAATACAGGGCTCGGCGCCTGTGGCTCAAGTGGCTAAGTCGCCAGCCACGTACACCTGAGCTGGCGGGTTCGAATCCAGCCCGGGCCCGCCAAACAACAATGACGGCTGCAACCAAAAAATGGCTGGGCGTTGTGGCGGGCGCCTGTAGTCCCAGCTACTTGGGAGGTGGAGGCAGGAGACTCACTTGAGCCCAGGAATTGGGAGGTTGCTGTGAGCTGTGATGCCACGGCACTCTATCCAGGGTGACAGCTTGAGGCTCTGTCTCAAAAAAAAAAAAAAGAAAAGAAAAGAAATACAAACAAATTCTGTCCGGTAGAGATGATGCCCCAAAGGTCTGGTTTCAGTGGACTGTAGGGCATCAAGTAGGTTTGCATTAAACTCAACAATCTTATTTGAGCATTCTTCCACTGACTACATATGCCGTTTCTCGCATCCTCCTTGACAATAGTGTGCCTTCCGCACTAGTTAAATCCATCTTTGACACATAGCCACTCTATGTTTATGTGAGTTTATTTTTAACATGTTGAAAATGGGATTGTGGAGGAAGGCAGCTTTCGCTTAGTGGTCAAGTGAGGATTTAAAACTTACGTGCTTTTAGCTGGGCGCGGTGGCTCATGCCTGTAGTCCTAGCACTTGGGAAGGCCGAGGCGAGTGGATTGCCTGAGCTCACAGGTTCGAGACCAGCCGGAGCCAGAGCGCTTTGTCTCTAAAAAAATAGCCAGATGTTGTGGTGGGCGCCTGTGGTCCCAGCTACTTGGGAGGCTGAGGCAAGAGAATCGCTTGAGCCTAAGAGTTTGCGGTTGCTGTGAGCTATGGTGCCACGGCCATCCACTGGGGGGCGACAAAGTGAGACAATCTCAAAAAAAAAAGAATTATGTGCTTTTGCAAAATAACGTTCATTGTAAAAGATTCTAAATCTTAAGCAATCACTAAGCCTTTACAACGTGCCAGGCCCTGCTGTGATTGTTGTGACACACGAGTTCGTATACCTTGTACAAGAGCCCTATTAGCAGACCTTCCTCTGTGAAGGGCCCTGAGACCCCTCTGTCATTGCCTTTACGTCTTTGCTGGAATTGTGGCCCCAGGGCACACTACCCTGCCTTATGGAGATCTTTCCAGGATAGAAACAGGTTATGTTTCTAACATAACCCCCGCCGCCTCCTTTCTTCTTGCCCTCAGCCTCTTCAGCCTATTCTGAGGTCTTTTACGAGGTGCCTCCCTCCCTGTCTTCTGCCCCACCATCCGAAGACACTCTGCAGAGACCTATGCAGGTCACGCAGCTGGGCAGCAACAGGGCTGGGGATTGGGCCAGTCCCTCCAATTCTGCTATATTTGGGAAATCTAAGCTTTTCCCCTAAAGTGGATTTCGGTATGGCTGAGGGCAGAACTATAAAGAGAAATAAAGGCTAAACCAAGAGCAGTAGGCCATCGTCTGCTTCGGAACCGCGCGCTGCCCGGGCTGTGCATCTGGGCGTGGCCGCACGCTTCAGAGCCGCCCCGGAGGGGGCCCCGCCCCACCCCGGAGAGGGCCCCGCCTCCAGCACCATCTGGCCACAGGGTACGCGTTGGGCGGAGGACTGGGGGCGGAGCGGCGCCTGCTAAGCTCCGCCCCAAAGCCGAGCCTCGCCGACCCCGCCTCTCTTCGAACATTACGCCTGCGCAGACAGTCGCCTCGCTAACCGTCCGGGCCTACTGCGCTTGCGTGCGTCGGGCGTTCCCTTGTGCGAGGCGTTCTGGGCGCGAAGGACGGAGTTGGCCTGAGACTGTGCGGCGGCGAGTGGGCCCTTCCTGAGGTGAGTGGCGGGGACCCCGGTCCGGGCGCCCGGGTGTGGGGCTGTTACAGCGGCCGCCATCCCTGTCTGTACCCCACTGCCTCCTTTTCCCTGCGGTCTCGGGGCGCTCGGCCGGAGGGCGGCCCGGAGCTCCGTGGAGTAGGAAGCTGCCGAGTTTTGTGCGACTGGCTTTACGCCGATTTGGCGGTTTTCGTGAATCTTTATTTCACGAACGTGCATACTGGATTACACCCCAAAACCCCAGAGGTTTTCTTTTTATTTTTTGTAGAGACAGAGTCTCACTTTGTCGCCCTCTGTAGAGTGCTGTGGCGTCACAGCTCACAGCAACCTCCAGCTCCCGGGCTTAGGCGACTCTCCCGCCTCAGCCTCCCGAGTAGCTGGGGCTACAGGCGCCTGCCACAACACCGGCTATTTTTTTTTTTTTTTGTAGTTGTTATTGTTGTTTAGCTGCCTGGGGCTGGGTTCGAACCCGCCTGCCTTGGGGTATGTGGCTGGCGCCCTAACCGCTGAGCTACGCGCGCCGAGCCAACCCAGAGATTTTCGCCGCGAGCGTGTCAAGTATATCGCGACTTGAGGGTAGTTAATCCGTAGGATTTGTCGCGGGCACCGACGGTCGCTTGGCCGAATCATTGGATTATTCAGTGGTGCGTTTGTTGGAAGCAGGGACGACGGGCCGGGGCGCGGGGCCTCGCCTGTCACCCCAGCTAGTGGGGAGGCCACGGCGGGCGGATGGCCTGAGCTCAGGAGTTGGAGACCAGCCTGAGCAAGAGCGAGACCCCAACTCTACTAAAACAGAAAAACCAACCCGGCCTTGTGGCAGGCACCTGTAGTCCCAGCTGCTGCGGAGGCTGAGGCAGGAGGATCTCTTAAGCCCAAGAATTTGAGGCTGCTGTGAGCTGTGACGCCACGGCACTGCGCCGGGGCCGATGAAGTGAGACTCTGTCTCAGAAAATAAATAATAAAACCAAAGGTCTGAAACTCTTCGGCTCGGTGACCGCTTGGTTCTTTGGTTTTCTCTGCACTGAGTAGATCGTACCTGGAGATCGATTTCTGCGTGCTTGGTGAATGCAATGCTGTGAATCCTTGAGGTAAATATCTAGTTGATTCTTATTTTTAAAAATTGCTGTGTTTATTTCTGATTTCTTACGTGTGAAGGACCGGGCAAAGAGGCTGCTCAGCCCCATAATGGCTTGGGTTTGTTTGGATTCATTTGCTGTTTAAAAACAACTGTTTTTCTATTAAACAATGTTTTAAACCATTTTATCTTTGAAAAAAGTAAGAATTTCTTGTTAATTAGGTTTTCGTTACTGTTGCAGTTTTTTAAGAAATACCTTAATTGCTTATATTTATATTAAACATTGCACCTACAACTACTTTTCAGTTAGCTGGCTCTCAAATATCATGCCTTCCTTTGAAAATACAGTTGTCTTACGGAGGCTGAAGCAAGAGGATCGCTTGAGCCCAGGAGTTTGAGGTTGCTGTGAGCTGTGATGGTACAGCACTCTACAAGGGTGCTTTTAATTTGCATTCTAAATTTGAAATTTGTGTTAATTGAGATAAAAACTGAACTGAGATTTTCTTTTTGTAATGTGAGTAGGAACATTGTTTTATTATCTGCTTTCTGCCTTCCTGCTCTAACCAGAGCACAGAGTGAGACTCTGTCTCAAAAAACAACAACAACAAAAAAGCATTTATCTTTATTTGTGGCCTAATACTTGTTTTTTTTCCCCCTAGGAAGAATAATACATTCTAAAGTTATTTTTTTCCCTCTCTATGGACTTAAGGTGAAACTTAGTTTTGTTCTGTTTGGATTTACATCCTAAAAGTCAATACCATAAACTCATATCAGATATAATTAGAGTAGTCAAACCATGAGTTGTGGAAATGACTTTGTGGAAACTTTGAAGAAAATCGGTTATCCTAAAGCTGACATTCTTAATGGAGAAGATTTTGACTGGTTGTTTGAGGCTATTGATGCTGAATCGTTTTTGAAGTGGTTTTGTGGGAATGTGAATGAACAGAATGTATTGTCTGAAAAAGAATTGGAAGCTTTTAGCGTTCTTCAAAAGTCAGGCAAGCCCATCCTAGAAGGGGTGGCATTGGAGGAAGTTCTTAAAACCTGTAAAACTTCTGATCTGAAGACACCCAGACTGGATGACAAAGAGGTGGCGAAATTAGAGGATGAGGTTCAAATTCTGCAGAAATTAAAGAACTTAAAAATTCAGCGGCGTAACAAATGCCAGTTGATGACTTCAGTAACTACCCACAGATCTTTGAGATTAAATGCTAAAGAAGAAGAAGCCACTAAGCAGCTAAAGCAGAGTAAAGGAATTCTAAATACAATGAATGCTAAGATAAGTAATGAACTTCAAGCTCTTACTGATGTGGTTACAAAGTTGATGATGTTCTTCAGACAATCTAATTTGGGTCAAGGGACAAATCCACTGGTATTTTTATCTCACTTTTCCTTAGAAAATTATCTAAGCCAGGAAGAGCGAAGCACAGCAGCATTAACCTTATATACCAAAAAACAGTTCTTTCAGGGTATACATGAAGTAGTTGAAAGTTCAAATGAAGAAAATTTTCAGCTTTTAGATATACAAACACCATCTATTTGTGATAATCAAGAAGTCCTTGAGGAGAGACGACTGGAGATGGCTAGGCTGCAGCTGGCATACATTTGTGCTCAACATCAGTTAATTCATTTGAAAGCAAGTAATTTAAGCATGAAGTCAAGTATAAAATGGGCAGAAGAGAATCTCCAAAGCCTAACCAGCAAGGTAAACATATGCTATGAGACATATTGTAATTGTTGTTAGGAATGGAGGGTATAATAATTGCTATTAGAGTACTTTAGAAGGAGGAATGGGGGGAGGTTTAATCAGAAACTATGGTTTTTAAAAAAATTGATATGTGTGTTTCTTACAAATACATTGATGGAGGGCAGTAATAGTTATTATAACCCCAACTGCATTATCTAGTTTATTTTAAACAAGGGTGCTTTTAATTTGCATTCTAAATTTGAGATTTGTGTTCATTTGGATAAAGACTGAACTGGGATTTTCTTTTAATGATGTGAGTAGAGACATTGTTTTATTATTGGCTTTCTGCTTTCTTGCTCTAACTAGAGCTCAGTGCTAATCAAGTCAAAGGTCCAGATTTGGTAGACTGAACCCCGGATTCCTTGTTCAGAACCTGTAGATGTATTGCAGGTGTCTGCACTCTTGTTTTTTTGGTAAAGTAACCACTAGATAGTTGTAAAAGTATAACTTTTCTGAATTTGAATAACAGCACTAAGTTAGTTACTACAACTGATAAAGACTTCGGAATAATACATAGGAAGTACAGTAGTTCTGTAGAAGTACTAAGATTTACTGACTGACTAGGACCAACTGAGATAATTTTAACCTTTAAGAAAGCTTAAATAAGGGGCGGCGCCTGTGGCTCATGGAGTAGGGCGCCGGCTCCATATACGGAGGGTGGCGAATTCAAACCCGGCCTCGTACGAACTGCAAAAACAGGAAAATAGCCAGGTGTTGTGGTGGGCGCCTGTGGTCCCAGCTACTCGGGAGGCTGAGGCAAGAGAATCACCCAAGCCCAGGAGTTGGAGGTTGCTGTGAGCTGTGTGATGCCACGGCACTCTACCAAGGGCGATAAAGTGAGACTCTATCTCTACAAAAAAAAAAAAAAAGCTTAAATAGGGTGACAACTACAAAGGAGTAAGGCGCTGGCCCCATATTCCAGAGGTGGTGGGTTCAAAACCAGCCCTGGCCAAAAACCTTAAAAAAAAAAAAAAAAGAAAGAAAGAAAGCTTAAATAGCCTGCACTTGGATTCATTGACTAGTGTGCTAATGGTTTTGATAGAGTAGAACAAGTGTGACAGAATCTTTATTTTGGTAGCCATTACTGTACATGTATGGGAGTAGTAATAACATTAAAATGCAGTATTTCATACTGGCTTTACCCTTGACTGAGTGCACCATTTTATTTTTATTTTTTATTTTTTATTTTTTTTGTAAAGACAGAGTCTCACTTTATCGCCCTCGGTGGAATGCTATGGCGTCACACAGCTCACAGCAACCTCCAACTCCTGGGCTTAGGTGATTCTTTTGCCTCAGCCTCCCAAGTAGCTGGGACTATAGCCACCTTCCAGAACGCCCGGCTATTTTTCTGTTTTGCAGTTCGGCCGAGGCTGGCTTTGAACCTGCCACCCTTGGTATATGGGGCGGGTGCCCTACTCGATGAGCCACAGGCGCCGCCCTGAGTGCACTTTTTTAAATTTTAATTTTGGTCTATGCTAACACAGATTAGTTTTTGTTCATTGAGCTTATTATCCGATCACTTAAAATGGAAAGTAAAAATTATTTTAAGACTATTTCAGGTTTACATCTACAGTTTGAAATGTAATTGCTTTTCTTTGTATAGGCTATTGGTGAAGAAAATCTGGATGCTAAAATTTCTAGTTTGAACAATGAGATTAGGAAACTTGAAGAACAAATCACTCATATGAAAGACAAAATTTTGCCTGCTGTGGTAAAAGAGAATGCCCAGTTACTGAATATGCCCGTTGTAAAGGGAGATTTTGATCTACAGATTGCCAAACAAGATTATTATACAACAAGACAAGAGTTTGTTTTAAATCAATTAATAAAGCAAAAGGCATCCTTTGAACTTCTACAGTTATCGTATGAAATTGAATTAAGAAAGCATTGGGACATACATCGTCAACTTGAAAATTTGGTTCAAGAACTTAGTCAAAGTAACATGATGCTCTACCAGCGATTAGAAATGTTAACAGATCCATCAATCTCTCAGCAGATGAATCAAAGAAACACCATTGATACCAAGGATTATTCTACTCATAGGTATGTATGCTTTATTGTTGCTTTAGTAATTTTTTTTTTTTTTTTTTTTGGTTAAGAATACTAGAGAGTTTGAATAAAATTGTAGAAGATTTAAAATTGCTTTGTAATTCACTTTGGCATTTCTGTTCTTTCCCCTTTTCTTTTATGTGCCTTTTCCTTTTTAAGTATTTGGTCCTGGCTCAGCACCCATAGCTCAGTGGTTAGGGTGCTGGCCACATGCACCAGGGCTGGTGTGTTCAAACCCAGCCTGGTCCTGCTAAACAACAGTGAAAACTATAACAAAAAAATAGCCAGGCATTGTGGCAGGCACCTGTAGTCCCAGCTACTTGGAAGACTGAGGCAAGAGAATCGCTTAAGTCCAAGGGTTTGAGGTTGCTGTGAGCTGTGATGCTATAGCACTCTACCTAGGGCAACATAGTGAGACTCTGTCTCCAAAAAATATATATATATTTGGTCCCTTTTCATTCATGTTAGATCTGAAAGTAGCTACTTTACAGCCGAAGTGGATGGGTGAGGTGGAAGAATGAGTATGTACAAAGTTTTGTCCCCTTTTAGGCATCATTATTTATAAACCTTATTTTAGATTTGGGGCAGGAAGTTTACTTGATAGAGTAGGTATTGCTGGGCAGGGGACTGACTGCATTTGGAGAAGATGGCAGTAAGAAGTGGAGAAGACTTCATTTGTGTCTAGTCAGGCGAGTCATTGAGAATAAATGCAGTTTTCAAGCTCTTTCTGGATATCTAAGCAGTTGGCGGTACAGCAGTTCTAAAGTTGTAGGGGAATAAAATAGTCTAAGACCTTATAAATCAGAATCCTGATTTTTCTCCAAGACTAGGATAAAATTACGTAATTCTTTTGTTATTAATAGAATGAGGAACCTGATAGAGCTGCCTCACTGCACAATTTCAGGGAGTGCCACTGATACAACTTATGCGAACAGTGCTCCCTGGAATTGTACAGTTACATCCCCATAAGACCATAATTGGCAGCCCTGGGCTTGAACCAGTTTTATGAAATCTATTACAACTTGTTTAAAAAATTATTTTAATTCTGAGGAAAAAGCAGACTCTTTGTCAGATATGTGTGGAAGGTATGGCCTCAGATTTTTCCGTTTGTTCCTATAGGATGATGTATTTTTCTGCTATTCATATTTATGTTTGGAGGGGTTTTTTTCTTTGTTTTTTTCTTTTTTGGAGACAGAGTCTTAACTTTGTTGCCCTCAGTAGAGAGCTGTGGTGTCATAACTCACAGCAACCTCAAATTCTTGGGCTCAAGTGATCCTCCTGCCTCATCCTCCCAGATAGCTGGGACTAAAGGCACCTGCAATAATACCTGTCACAACCCCCAGCTTCTTTTTCTATTTTTGGGAGAAACAGGATCTCAAACTTGCTCAGGCTGGTCTCAAACTGCTGAGCTAAAGCAATCTACCTGCTTCATCCTCCCAGAGTGCTGGGATTACAGGTGAAGTGGCACAGCTGGGCTTTGTTTTGTTTCGTTTTTTAAAGAGACAGGATCTGACCCTCACCCGGGCTGGAGTACAGTGGCATGATCTTTGCTCACTGCAGCCTCCGACTCCTGGGCTCAAGCAATCCTTCTACCTCAGCCTCCCAACTAGCTGGGACTACAGGGATGTGCCACCAATTGTCCTGCCAATTGTTTGAAATATTAAAATGACCTCATGGCTGGGCGGCGCCTGTGGCTCAGCGATAGGGCGCTACCCCCATATACCGGCCCCGGCCGAACTGCATCAAAAATTAGCCGGGCACTGTGGCGGGCACCTGTAGTCCCAGCTACTCGCGAGGCTGAGGCAAGAGAATCGCCTAAGCCCAAGAGCTGGAGGTTGCTGTGAGCTGTGACTCCACGGCACTCTACCCAGGGCAATAGAGTGAGACTCTGTCTCTACCAAAAAAAAAAAGACCTCATGACTCATCACGATTTTATTTTATTTTATTATTTTTTTTTTTTTGCAGATTTTGGCCGGGGCTGGGTTTGGACCCGCCAACTCTGGCATATGGGGCCAGCGCCCTACTCACTGAGCCATAGGTGCAGCCCTCATCATGATTTTAAATTGCAACAAAATATGGACAAGACTGGGGTGGCAAAAGTTTTGTTACTATTTATAGCTATTTATGTATTTTACATTGTTTTAATCTTACATTTATTTTTACATTTTACCTTATTTACATTTTTAGTTTTTCTCTTTTAATTCCACCACAATCCTATAAAATAGGTAGATATTAAGATGTGGAAATTGATTCACCCTACGTCTCACACAATAGAGAATCAGACCTAAGTCTTATGTTTTAGATTCTTATGTTTCTACTATGTTGCATTTATGTCCTGGGGGTATCTCTGAAATAACCTACTTTGTTGGAAGTAGGTTAATGGCAATTGAAGTCAAGAAGAATTTTTTAATCTAAAACTTGAAAGGTGGGGATATAGATGTAACAATATATATTTCTGCACTGATACAGTATTACATTTAGAATAATTTCAGTTGCTTACTTTTAGCAGCATAAATATTTTCATAAATTGTTACAAATGCCCTGATACAGTGGATTGTAATTTTGAAAACTGTACTGACTTGAGAATTTTTCCCCATAATTTTTATTTCTATATTTTAGACTTTATCAACTTTTAGAGGGAGAGAATAAGAAAAAAGAATTGTTTATAACTCATGGAAACCTGGAGGAGGTGGCCAAAAAATTGAAACAGGATGTTTCTTTAGCACAAGATCAGTTGGCAGTATCTGTTCAAGAACATTTTTTCTTTCTGTCCAGACTGAATAATGATGTGGATATGCTTTGTGATGCATTATATAAAGGAGGAAATCAACTTTTGCTTAGTGATCAGGTGGGTATTTGCAATTGGAGTTAAAAATGCTTTAAAAAATAATATTTGTTATTGAAGATATTAAAATGTTAACATTAAGAAAATATTACCCCAATCCCATGTCCTAAAATAAAATTAATTTTTTATATATCCTCCTAACTTTTATTTACATATAAATACATTTTTCAGATAGTTTTGATGAGTGGGGACACAAAATTTAAAAAATGTGTATAATTTTCCAGGCACACGTGAAATGTTTATGCTAAGTATTAAATCCATTGCTGTTTTTTCACTCATCTTAGCAAATTCAGGATTGCCTTTTTGATCTTTAAAATTCTCTGTGTACAACCAGGCATGGTGGCTAACTCCTATAATTCTAGCACTTTGGGAGGCTGAGGCTGATTGCTTAAGCTCAGAAGTTCTAGAACAGCCTGAGTAAGAGCCAAGACCCCATCTCTACTGAAAATAGAAAAACTAGCCGAGTGTTGTGGCAGGCACCTATAGTCCCAGCTACTTGGGAGGCTCAAACAAGAAGATCTCTTGAACCCAAGAGTTTGAGGTTGCTGTGAGCTATGATGCCTTGACGCTCCCAGGGTGACAGAGGACTTGCAAAAAAAAAGAAAAAAAAAGTCTGTGGGTACACTTACTGATACATGCTCCTCCTAAATAAAATTCCCCTCCCTTTATCAAAGAATAACTAGTGTGCTTAAGTTGGTTTACTTTTTGCTTGCTTTTATTTATAGCTTTATTACACGTATATATCCTAGACTGTTTATTTAGTTTTAGGTTTCTGAATTTTATATACATGGTGTTATGCTGTATACATGCTTCAATAACTTGTTTTTAACATGTTTTTAAGACTCATCCATGTTGATAAAGCTATAGTTGATTCATAGTTTTCTCTTTTATGTGGTTAATACTCCGTTATATGAAATTCCAATAACCAGGAGTGGTGACAAACACCTATAGTCCCAGCTACTCAGGAGGCTAAGGTGGGAGGATTGCCTAATTAAGGCCAGGAGTTTGGGGTTGTAGTGAGCAATGATTGTGCCAATACACTCCAGCTTGGGTGACAAAGTAAGACTCTGTCTCATAAAAAACACAAACTAAAAAGAAATTCTACAATATAAATGTTTGTTCTGTTGACAGACATTTTTAGGTTATTTCCAGTTATTGCTACTGTAGATCATTACTGCCATGGATTATCTTTTTGAGTGTCTCATAGTTGCATAGTTCTAATTTCTATACATCTTCACTAACACTAGTTATATTTTGTGATTTTTAAAAATAGTGCCCATCTTAATTGTGAATTGATATCTGTGATTTGTTGTTTTTTTTTTGAGACAGTCTTTATTGCCCTCGGTAGAGTGCTGTGGCATCACAGCTCACAGCAACCTCAAACTCTTGGGCTTAAGCAATTCTCTTGCCTCAGCCTCCCGAGTAACTGGGACTACAGGCCCCCACCACAACACCCAGCTAATTTTTTTTTTTTTTTTGGTTGCAGTTTTGGCCTGGGCCGCGTTTGAACCCGCCACCCTCAGTATAGGGGGCTGGCGCCCTTCCCACTGAGTCACAGGTGCCACCCTGTGATTTGTTTGTGATTTGTCTTTTTAACAGCTCTACCATTACTGATTTTGTCTTCTTGATCTTTTAGTGAGAGAATTATGTAAAAATTTGAAAATTTCTTCAGGTAGTTCTCTATCAGTTTTTTTGTTGTTGTTGTTTTGTTTTTTGAAACAGGGTATCACGTTGTTGCCCTCAGTAGAGTGCAGTGGCATCATAGCTCATAGCAACCTCAAACTTTTGGGCTCAAGTGATTCTCTTGCCTCAGCCTCCTAAGTAGCTTGGGACTAAAGGTGCTGGCCACAATGCCCAGCTATTTTTAGAGACAAGGTCTCCCCGCTCTGGCTCAGGCTGGTCTCGAACCTGTGATCTCAGGCAATCTGCCCACTTCCACCTCCCAAGTGCTAGGATTACAGGCATGAGCCACCTAGCCCATCTGGCCTCTCTATCAATTTTTTTTTTTTTTGAGACAGAGCCTCAAGCTGTCACCCTGGATAGAGTGCAATGACATCACAGCTCACAGCAACCTCCAATTCCTGGGCTCAAGCGAGTCTCCTGCCTCTGCCTCCCAAGTAGTTGGGACAACAGGCACC
>CAUYRH010138974.1:0-28624 GCA_963574655.1 Perodicticus potto | reverse complement strand
TGTACCCCTTGATTGCACTAATGTATACAGCTATGATTTCATACTAAAAAAAAACTATTAAAAAAAGAAAAAAAAAGATGCAAAGCATTGTATAAATGATTTGTGATTATAGTACATAGTCATATGTACTAACTCCTTTATGCAAACATGTTTCTGACCACACAGAGTAGCCATCCAGGATCTACTGTCACAGGAGACACTCAATCTTACTATATTTGTGGCTACAGGAAACTTCGATGGAGCATAAAGAACATGAAACACAGGAAAAGTGAATGCAGACACTGGGAGCTGATACACATACACAAACTCCCACTGAAGAGCTATAGAAATATAATCATGTCTGAATGTCTAAATAGATGAGACAAGAGTTTATAGAGTTTGTGAAGGATTATTGTATTACATAATACAAAGAAACATGCCCACGTACCTGCAGAAATGAGTCTTCATCAGAGTTGCTGTGGTAAATCTAAGGTTGATGTAACATACTGTCTATGAATGAGCCATGTACGTAGAAGGATAATGACATCATTTCAAAACAGTTAATACAGGGGTAAACACACTTACCAGTTTGGCATTTAGGAAATGGGGGGAAAAGAAGCTTTAACATATACTTGAAATATAAGTTGAACTAAAGAAACATGAGTTTGTGATATATTGGGGGTGCTATTCCAGTTTGTATCATCTACCAACTGCTACCACTCAAGAGATATAGCCAGGCACATCGCTTTGATATAGCTTCCAGATGAAAGAGTCTTTTAAGAAAGTCATTATTATTTATATACATATTTAACTCTCTTTTGAGTTGAAATAATATCCACCCTGTACAGTATCTCTACTGGAATGGATATTTAGGCATCCATCACCTAAGCAGAGTGAATTTTCACCCTACCCCAAATCTAACCCTCTCTCATTCTACCCCTTCTCACATAAATGGACAACTATCCATGGATCAGCTCAATCAAACTTGTTAAAATGCCAATTTACATATTTCTTTCATTTCTTGCATTCATTTTATTTTGACCTTTTCTGTCAATACTTTCTTCAGAACAAATCATAAATGTTTTGAGACCTTTTTGGCCCTACTGCCATAAACGCATTCTAAGCCATTATTCTATCTCACCTGGTTTACTCTATTATGGAATCAACCATCCTGCCCTCAATATTACTCATTTTTCACAAAGGCACTGTTGAATTTTTTTCTTACATAATATCTTTCTTTTTATTAAAACCTTTCAGTGACTTCCTCACGTATTCAAAATAAAATCAAATTCCTTTCTGTGGCCCACAGGTTTTGGTTGAATAGTCTCCAGCTCTCCAGCCTCCATCTCCACTTCAGAAAAGTCTGACATCTAACTTCGTGTACATCTCAAGGTCTTAAATCAAATGTGACTGTGAGAAGACTTCCCCCTAAACCTTATCTACAATAAGTAGACTCTCATAATGCTCTCTCTCTTTCTGCAGTAAGGATTCAGCAGGGCTAAATTTCTTAGGATAAAAGGTCCATAGATCTTTCCGGTCAGCAGTCTGTTCTCAGTTCTTGGTGTGCTCTTGGATGGAGAATGACCAGACACAATGAAAGCAAGGCAAAGTTTGAGCAAAGTAACATATGTTCACCACAGACAACAAATGGAACCCCTGTACTAATTATGGACTGGAATCCTATTTCATGTTGCCTAGGCTGGGCCCTCCTTATGGTTCAAATGTCAACACCAAGGCACTTTGATGGACTGTTGGGAGTTGTATACTCTGAGTCTCACTGTGCGTGCAGGTCTCCCTTGAGCCTCTCTGCAGGCTCATCCAGGAAGTTAACCACCAGGCAGATATAAGCTAATGACATGATTATTTGCCTTAGGTTGCCAGAGGTCACCCTTCCAGACCCTATTGGTCCTGCTGTTGGGCTCCCAGGCTGGAGAACCCTCTGCATCCTTTTGCATTTAACTTGCTAAGTTCTGACTTGCACAAAATAAAATTGTTACTTCATTTTTTTCTACTGTCAATCACCTTTCCTCATGCCTTACACCATTCTACTTCCTTAACCCATAAATATTCCTAAGCATTGTCTTCAGGAAGGTGAGTTTGAGAGTTATTCTCCCACCTCCTTGCTTGATGGCACTGGGATTAAATATCCACATGTCACAGTTACTTCCCATGATCAGACAGGCCTAGGCCTTGCAGGTAACATTTATTCCAAAAATTTATACTGAGGACTTCATATATAAAATGTTTACAAAATTAACAACAATATACATACTGTTGAAGATTAAATGATGGAAAACTCACCTAGTAGGATATCAAGCAACCATGAAAATGATGTATTTAAAAGCATTTATAATTTTAGAAATTCCTTGTAATATATTGGCAAAAGTGTATGATTGGTATAAGTATAATTGGCAAAAGCATATGATTTTGTATAGTTTGAATCTAACTTAATGCTTCAAAATAAGGACAAAAGCCAGAAAAATAATGTGAAAATAAATTTTTAACAATTTAATAATAGTTTTTAAAATTATAGGTCATTTTAATATTTTTCTTAATATTCTTTAATTTTTAAGTTCATCTAAATGAGTAATTTGACTTTTATAATAATAAATAATACAAATGTTTTTAAAGTACAAAAATAATCAAGATAAAGATTTAAGATTCAAATGAGTGTTAACATAAGGAGAATAATATTTTTATTCAGATATTTAATTTCGAGCTTTCATAGCATGTTATGAAATCAACTTATTATGGGTGTAGTCAGATCACAATATTTTGTTTATATTTAAACTCTCAGTAGTGAACAGTGCACTTCTCTACAGATGCTTATTTCGCTCCTTTTAAAAGGTATCAATAACAGTATTTAAATGAAAGGGCTTTAAAAACTTACATAATAGTGTCGCCAATGACCAAAGCATGACAGCATTTTATCAACTGCAAATATCTACACAAGATAACTAAACTTTTGACTGAGTTAGTGAGATATTTAACTCATGATGACTTTTGATTGATCAAGTAGAAGTAATCAGTGAATAAACATGCCCAAGTTATAAGGAAATATTTTGTAGCAAATATACCTTCCAAATAAATACAATAGAAAGTGAATATATATACATATATATACACACATATATATGTCTGCAAATCTTTTGCTTAATTTTCGTACCAAAAGATTTCACTAGAAAGAAATTTATTACTTATATAGTCTATGTTATTCTTAATTTGCTGAAGTAAAACAAAATACTTCCAAGTCTCTTGACAAAACCATGCCCATGAAAATTGCCAATGAGTCTCTTTTCTATTTACTTCTCCTATTATATTCTTTTGATTGTATAAAAGAAGTTAACTTCTTTTTCTCTGTTTTTCTGCACCAATTCTACAGGGAAATGTTATAGTAGGTTGTTCTTTATTAATAATATAGTGAATTTAGTGAAGTCAGGTTGCCGAATGACTTGAAAATGAACCTTCCTAGTAACTAACATATTGCTGAACTTCAAAAAATAAAAAGCATTGGCTTTCACACGTCAGTATGAGAAATGCACCTTTTAGTTGTCTAATTATTTCTATTTAGAAGTTCAGGAAGTTATGGAGAAAATTGCTACTTTGAAGTGAGTACATCCAGTTTTACCAAGTGCCAAAAGATAGCAAAAAATAGCATTCCTCCCATATGGAAACCTACTTTACAAATTAAATTTATTTAATGTTTAAATCAAATATTCTAAGAATTATAACTCAATGGACTTACTCAGTTTAAATATGCATTTCAGAGAAAACTTCATGATAATTATATTAGGAAAAACAGATCAATTTATCAAGAAGTGTGAAAATCCCACACAATGGCAAGAGCCCAAGCACGGATGTATTGAATGGAACTCCATAGCGACAGAGTGATTATTTTGACACACTCAGATGTTTAATATCATGCCTGACCGCGTCTTTTTGGTTGCTGATTTTCCTTTGTAGGAGATGACAGGCCTAAATGAATTTGAACCCTTGTGAATTAAAACCTTCTCATTCATTTACATTGACTAAAATCCCTTATGCTCTCAGCAAATATGTCTTTTTCTTCTTGCAAAGCATCTGAAGACATATACAATTAGATGTGAGGATCTGAACTTCTCACAACTATAAGGAGAGACAAACTGGCTAAATGAGGGAGTAAAATAATGTCACAAATATCTAGTCATTCACTTATTGACATATCGCAGTCAAGTGATAAATGGGCAATCTAAGGTTAAAACACTTTTCCAAGTGAGCGCTCCTTTATTTCTGGCTTCACAACTGAAATGGTTTTTCTGGAGCTAAGCAAGTTACATACGTAAAGGAAGAGCTAATAATTACTCAGGACTTATGTGCCAGGCAACATTGTAGACGCTTTGCATGGCATTAATATTTGCTTCATCATCACACTTTTATTAGTAAAGTATTATATGATTGATCCACATTCTATTTAATTTCATGTTTGGACATCAGATGCAGTGGACTGAGTTCCAAATACCCAATCACATTATGCCACATCAGTATCATTATTTTCTTTGTTTTATTTTTTCCTATTTTTATAGCCCCACTGCCATTGCTTTCTGCATGCTCCACCTGGAGTTAATGATTTGAACGTGTTTAACCTGCATCTTTTTTCTCTGCCTTTGTTCTTAAAAAAATGCATTTTGTATATGTATGTATTTTTTCGTTCATATAAAGGCTTTTCTGCTCTGTATTTCATTGCTTTTAACTTTTCATGATCAGATTTCGGCCTTTAAACTCCAGCCCTTTGCTATGTGTGGATTTAACTAATTGTGTCTAGCTCCTGCAGAGGACTCCGTGATGTGCGTCTGCACTGTTTTACCTATCTGCTCCCCCCAAACAGACATGCAGTCACCTCTTGTTTCAGCATCCCAAAACAGACGTTTCGATTTTGGTTCCGTATTTTTCTCTTTGTTACAAATGGTCTTGTTACATGTTCCCTTGTGTGAAAATTTCTTTTGAGAGTTTTATACACAGGGTTGTGAAATTGGGATTAAAGCTCGTGAAGATAGAAAGATAGATACACTGTATGTGTGGTCCCACCAATGACTCTCCCTCCATGGGGCACATGCGAATTTTACTAAATGTAGAATACAAGTGTCTTAACACAATAACTAAGAGAATGCTGTGAAGGCTATGTTAACCAATTTGATGAAAATATTTCAAGTTGTGTGTAAAACTGGCACATTGTACCCCATGATTGTATTGATGTACACAGCCACAATTTAATAACTAAAAAAGAAAAAAAGATAGGTAGATAGAAAGATACATGATTAAAAAAGGAAGAAAGATATGATCCATAGATAGATAGGTAGATAGATAGATAGATAGCTAAAGTTCTGCCGTTTTGCTTTCTAGATGGCTGGTGCAGATTTTATGCTCCCCGCAGCAGGGTATTATCCTTTCATTACTAAGCAATATCCAGCTGTATAATTTAGGAGTTTGTACTTATCCCTACATATATACACATACATATATAAAACTTTATGCCTACATGCAATGGGTATAAATGTTATTCTCCATTTAAAGATGAGAGAGAAATCAGAGATATAGAAATGTTCAGTAACAGCCCATGGTCCCATAGTAACTAGCGGAGCCAGGATTCAGCCAGTTGGAATGTCCCCAGAGCCCCAAATTAGTCACTATTCCATACTTCCACCATAGAAAGCAGAAATAATTAAGCACTGAGAATTGTGACAAACTAGACAGCATAGACATTCCCTTGTGGCATTTAAATAACAATAACTAAGGAATATGGAAAACAAAACATGTCAGTGAGCTGAATTGGCCTGAAGGCCTCTATTATATAATCCTGACTCTATATAATAATTTTATTAGCAGCAGAATCATTTCTAAACCTGCTTTCAGAAGCTGCAGCCAATGGTTAATAGACTACTCCTACTGTGATGCAAAATTCCACCTTATTTTTCTCACTATGGGAAATGTCTATTAAGTAAAGGCTATGGAGCTATAGCAACTGAGGGGACACTACTTGCCATGGTTGAGTCCAAATGGAAATTTTCAAGTGTATGTTTGAAGGTGAAAATTAATAGGTACATTAAACTGCTACTAAGGTTATATAATAATCCTTCCCCCAATTTTCAGCAAATCTGTTAGATAAATGCTAAAAACGTATTAAAACAGTTGAATTTTTACTGGTAATTTACTCCAGAGCTCACACAGTCCATACAAAATAGAACTAAAATGATTTATTTGTCGTGACTATTATTATGTCAGGAAAATGTGAGCTATTTTTCTAATGATTTGAATAAAAGCCAGTTGAAGAAAGGAGCAGATTCGTAGGTCTCTCCAACACAATATTTTATGTATGTCAAAAGGACGTTAATTTAAGTTTCAAAACCAACAAGTCCTAGCATCGTGGCATTTCCCAACAATGCCATGTCACCCAGGCATCTTTCACATTGCAATCTGCTTTCAACCTCTCCCACTCCATAGAAAATGCTCTTACGAAAATGGTTAATGACCTTCTAGTTATCAAATTTAATGCTATTTTATAATCTTCACTTTTACTTTAATGCAATATTTTTCTTAACTTGTATGCATACAGAAAGTTACAGATTAATAGATTTTCAAAAAGTAAAAGCATCTGAGCAATTGCTGACCAGATCAAGAAATAGAATATCACCAGCATGGCAAAAGTTGACTTCATGCCTCCTCCTAAGCACTAACTCCCTTCCTCCACAAAGCTAAGCACTATTGCAACTTGTCTTCATATTGTCTGCTTGGAACTTTTGTGGGACCACAGATAATGTCTCTTGTGTTTAGCTTCTCTGACTCAAAATGACGTTAGGAGATCTGGTATGATGTGTGATGGAATAGTTGTCTTTACTCACTGCTACATAACATTTATAAACATAATATGCATATGGATATTCCGTAAGTAGTAAATGTTGATGGACATTTGAGTTGTTTTCAGTTTTGAGTCACTTTTAATAGCAATTAGTTCTGCCTTCCTACTCAAAATTCAACGTTAGAATGTTGAACACTCTTTTGGTTCCTGTCAGAATTCTAACAAAATTCCATATAAAACCAAATAGTTATATGCACATTTATACTCTCAATGATAGTTTATTTATACTCTCAATGATAGTCTCATTACTTCAGTTATGAGATTTGGTATGTGGGTTACCTGGGTCATTATTTAAATGACTATAGCTGTGTGTATGTCTAAGTTGTGACTCTATTCCGTTTCATCACTTTATCTTTCTATCCTTGCATTAGCTATAATATCCTTTTATATATAACATTTATACATATTATAGGGTACATATAATATTTTATTACATGCATAGAATGTGCATGGATTATGTTGCAGTATTCAGGATGTCCATACTTGAGTATTTATCATTTCTATGTGTTGGGATCATTTCAAGTCCAATCCTGAGTATGTCATTCATAATCTTGTTTTAGCCTTCCTCTCTGTTTTCATGTATCCCTCTCATATATCTTTTGCTTTGGAACTATCAGATCATATTTGTTTTCTTGAGTATGCCTAAGTATTAGCATTCTTTGATCATGAACTTCAGTAGACTTTGAAAACCTTCCCTGCTCCTTTACCTTGTCTAACACTGATTCTGTTTCTCAAGCATACATTCTCAGGGATTCCACTTTGGCAGCCCCATATGCTAGTTTTACTTAAAAGTCTCTGCAAAGACACGGCTTATTATGCTCTATTATTGCTATTTGTATTGATACCCTAACATGGTTTATGACCTTGTGATAGCAGGACATGTTCCGAAAGATGTGTGATCTGATATGAAAAGCAGACAGATCCAGGAAGACCCTGGCTTTGAGATTTAATTACTGTGAAAGAGAAACAATAATTAATATCACTGACTCTCAATTGGTTTTTATCTTTGAAATGGGGATAGTATTTAAGGAAGATTTGTTGTGAGGACTAAAAGGAATCTATGTAAAAAATCCATCACAGTGTCTAGAGTGAATGCAGGAGTGTGTGCCCACCCGTGCACACGTGTGTGACACACACACTCAGACAACGATCACGCAATGGCAGCTATCATAAAAGCAACTACAATGCTAATGAGATTGATGCTTGGTGGAGGCATATGCCATAGGGTAGACATTCGATAACATAATTATCAACATTATACTTAAAGCTATTCAAGTCAAATAATTCATTGAGTCATAATTTTAGTAAGGAAAAGTTTTTGCTTCAAGATTAACAGCTTTTCCCTACTCATCTCCAAGCATTCAGAATTTCATAAAGGGAGATTTTACATAGAGCACACCTTTCTTGAGGTAGTAGACATGTGATGCAGATTTCTTACTAGATAAATAAAATATTTGTTTGCTGAGACGCGGCCTAGTTCATTGAGCAACATAAATGTTTTAGAGTCTGAATTATTTTTCTACCATTACAATTAATTTTCATGTTTTCCTTGCTTCCACCTTGGAGACACACCTCTAATTTTGTCCCTTAATTCTATTGTAGTCAACTGTATGTCCTCTGTATGAAACCATCTTCATGTTTATAAAAATGTGGTTAGTTGGCAGAAAGTTAATACCTGAATGAAGCCTCTACTTCTCTGCCATGAATGCATTTAAGATGTCACCAAAATTGTATTTAAGTATTAAGAAGGCTTGTTTCTTCTGACATAACTTTCAGACATGTTGAAATTAAATAAACTGAACAGAAGGAATTAAAATCTTCCATATACTTTAATAGTGAAGGCTAATCCTTTGCATTTTCTATTCAGAATTCACAAGCAGAAGAATGAACAAATAGGTCTTTCCTGCTCTCCCTATCTGTAAGTACACAACACATGTGCATGTACATTCGTACAAATGCATACATATATACATATGTTTGTTAATTTTAGTAATTCTTAAAATGTATATTTTCATAATACAGATATAGCATATCTGATAGAACAATAGAGGTTGAGGATATGGTTGTATAAAACGATCATCTAGGTCTTTATAATTCTGAAAATTTGTGCATGTTTATTGGACTTTGTCAATTCATTCTTTAGCAAATATTTAATGACCTTTGAGTATGGCCCAGGCATGCTGGATGTATAAAAATGATAAGGAAATCACACCCAGGGGCCGGAGGCATTGGCTCAGACATGTAATTCTAGCACTCTGGGAGGCTGAGGTGGGTGAATTGCCTAAGCTCACAGGTTTGAGACCAGCCTGAGCCAGAGCGAGACCTCATCCCTAAAAGTGTAAGGCTGGGCACCTATAGTCCCACCTACTTGGAAGTCTGAGGCAAGAGGATCGCTTGAGCCCAAGAGTTTGAGGTTGTTGTGAGCTATAATGCCATGGCACTCTGCCGAGGGCAACAAAGTGAAACCTTATCTCAAAAAAAAAGAGAGAGGAAAAAAAAGAAAAGAAAAAAGAAATCACACAAAAGTACCCCTTAATCTAGTTGTAGGGCAATGCACATATGTCTCCAAAACATTATATAATGTGATAAGCCCAAGATGTGTTGGCAGTCTCTTCACTGGAGGAGTGGTAATAGTGGTAGCAATAGTAGCAGCAAAAATGTGGCCTCTGGAGTCACACCCCCTGGGTGCAAAGTATCTCTACTTTTTACCAATATATGATCTTGGCAAAATTTTTAAGTTTCTTTGTGCTTCAGTGCTCATTTCTTACAGTAAAGATAATAATGATAACCATTAAAAGAGTTGTGCCATCTAAAGTTTACCCAGATGAATGTGTGGCTTATTGCAAGTATTAAACATATTCTCTAGATCAATACTGGAAAACACAGAGCGCACAGCGTACTGTACACAGTGACACTACATTGAGTCTCTTACCAACATCTTTTCATCTCCCCCCACAAAGCCAATTGAGTTAAAATTTTAAAGAAGAAGAAACTGAGGCTCAACATACTCATGATTTGCCCAAGGCCACACAGTGAGTAATTTACAGAATTTCATCCAGTCTCTTCTGCCGGGTACTCGTGTTCTGAGCCCAGTGCCCAGACAGCACAGAGGAGGACCACAGAAGTTTCCGTGGGATGTAGAGCATGCTTTGGAAAGATGGGTCATTGGGTCTGTAGACCAAAACACATTAGCTGGAGGAAAAAAAAAATAAATCAAGGCAGAGAATTTCACTCCAGGCAAAGGGAAGAGAATGCGAAGGACATTAACCCATGGAAAAGTCTGATGGGAGAAGTTCTGTGTCACTGGTGTGAGGAGAAGTATGAGGAGATATACAATTTGACAGATGTTGCAATAGATCACACAAGACAGTTATAGTGAAAATTTACATAATCTGCTGACCTCAACTTCAGAGAAAGTAATGGAGTCCAACTCTGAACCTGCTGCTACCGGGTTTTAAATTTGTCTCTGGATAGGTTGTTCATTCCAGTGCTTAGCGACTCCGCATTTTTATCTTTTTCAGTTGAGGCCACTAGGCCCCAGCATGTGGTTTCCTGTTTCAGCCCATCTTCTAAATGCTATCAAATCCTCCAAAGGGTGGACCAAGTGAAGACTGCCAGCGACACGAGGGTCTAGCCCAGCAAAGAATATAAGCATCTTTAAGTTAATGCAAGGAGCTGTTTTCTTCCCACCATGAAAAATGAACATATAGGGCTTACAATGCAGTTACATTAATTTCATATTAAAAGTATCGTGGAGTTGACCTCTGATTCGTTGTTTTGGTACCTGCAATTAACCTTCAGACATTTGGCTCTTCTCATTTTCGCAAACCTAAATGAGTGGCTTACATGGTTGTGCTCAACATTTTACTGGCTTGCCCTTCCTCTTTGCCCGTCTACCATTGCATAACGAGGCATTACTGCTTTATATTTGTATTAACTTTTACCACACACTGTGGCAGGCTACCAGCTTAGCATTTTTCAAGTTTGTTGCCTTATAGGAAGGTATCTACTAAACCATAAACTTACCCCAAGTTATTTCCCTTTTTTTTCCTTTCACAAATCATTTATCAAGCTTTTCTGTATGTAACTGGTGGAGGTCATTTTATGTTCTGGATTTCTGCTTTCCATTTTGTAATCCTTACTGTTGCTTTCCTATAGAGTTATGAGCACTAACTGTCTTTACAGAAATAACAAGCCGCACGTCATATTCACAGTGCCTCACTTATACACATACATGAATGGAAGCCCTAGGTTAAACTGAGAAGTTGCATCAGGTTTTGGTAATTTTTTTTTTTATTTGTCTTTTACAAACATATGGAGATGGCGATCCTTCCGTTTTACCCTGCATGGGTTGTTCATGACCGAAGATGACAGAGGCAAGCCAGTTAACATCTCCAAAATTAGGCAGCAATGTACAAAGAACCTTTCAAAGATAACACATTGGTATTTAAAATGTCTCTACATGTTAGTATCAAGGAGAGAAGACAGTAACAGATACCTGGTAAGCACTCCTACTCTGATGGACTAAATGCCACCTGGTGCAATTCTTAGTATTTCCTCCTCAGACACCTAGACAAGTGGTACTGGTGACATACCAGATTCGCTCTTGATACAAATAACTGTACAAAAAGGAAAAACCAAACCACAACTGACATGTACACTAACAAAACACACTAAAATTGCATTTATGTCACCGCATGGGTGATTCACTTTAATTCTGCGGAATGAAAGTTTGCCTGGTGTTTAACACATTACAGATTGCTCGTGCAACCCAGTTTGCTACAATACAAATTTAAGTTAAGTACTTATCACGTCACCTCTATCAAGACAGAGAAATTATGAAGTTGAATAAATGGTTATATTATTAAAATTAGTTTTGTTTTGTCCCCAGCACACATTTTTGAATATATGGGATATTTTTCACATCAGTTAAAAAACTGATGCATATTGGAGAAATAATTTAGTTTAGTTAGTAGATTTTCATATTTAAAAAATTATAAAAATATGTATCAAATCCTTTCCCAAATTACACTGTATACTCCACAACTGATTCAATGGTGTATTCCTAATCCAAAACAGTGCCTCAAACACAGTTAGGGACTAAATTAGTATTCACTTAATGAACAAATAGTTTCTACCTGGTTCTCCATTAATTAACATCATATTTGTTTTCAAATTTTATTCATGCGTGTTATGCATTATTAGCCTAAAATCAATACTTTCAGAAATAAACATAAGAATCTTATGCCAACTCAATCATATTCTCATTAATTCAACCGTTACTGATGGGCTAATATAGGCCAATCACTGTGATCTGTGCTGAGAGGAAAGAATGACTCAACTCTTCCTCCTCCCATTCCCAGCTAGCAAAATGTCAATGCAGAATTGTAATCAAAACAATTAGTGACAGGAGTCCATTCCATCATTTTATTTTCAATGCTCCAAAAGACTGACTACATTTTACACATTTTCTTAGTCATCTTCTCAACTTCTATAACAGTACATTAAGAGGCAAAAATTATATGAGCTTGTCAATAAAGGGCTGATGAAATTAAGATTAAAATGTCATGATTCTTTGATTGCTGTTTCTTCCATGAAGGGATGGTGAAACAAAATTAAAAGTAGTTGAGTAGGAATAAATTATACATTCAAAAGATAGAAAACAAAATCTAATTTATTAATCAGCTACAATATGCTAGTTGGTCATAAGTCATAATCCAGAAGGATTTCTGACCCAGAAAGTGAAAAATTACTCAAAAAGTTGGCAAGAGGAGTCAGAAAGACAGTATAGACAAGTGAAATTCTAAATATCACAGACGCATTTAGGAAATGTTCTTTTCTTCTTCCTTACAAAGCTGTTATTTTCTCCCTTCTTACAGAAAATGAATATTATCTGAAAATTTAAAGTATCCAGATTTGAATCCTTAGTATAAATAAGGATTGAAATATGTGCACCTTAATATGTAAAATTATATAGTAAAATACACGAGGAGGTGAATTTCAGGAGATGAATATACTAAAATAAAATACTCAGACCTTGCTCAGTTCTACATTTTAACATCAGGTGGCTCTTCTGTGTGCAATGGTTACAAACGTCATGTGTTCCTTAAACGCTGTTTAAACAGACAGAATGTAGCTGAAATTAGACCTCCAGGTACATGTTTAAAAAAATGGGAAACAACAGACCAAGGTAAGACACAAGAATTCAGAATTCTAGTATTACAAGTTAATTTCTATCATGCAAAGAAAACTCTTAAAAAAAATAGACGTTAGTTTCAAATGAAAATGTTCATTTTGCAAAGCTGGCTTATATCTTATGCCCTAAGGTACCACGCCAAGCTATGAAACTGACTCAAGGTTTCAAACTTAACTTAATTTTATTTTTCTCTTTATCAGTAAACCCCAGGATACGGATTCTGGACAGGCACTTTCAAATCAGAGTGGGATTAACAAAACAAGTTCATGTCATACAACAGCGACATCTGCTGTTCATTCACTAGAATTTATCGGGCCTGTCATGTAACATGCAATCTGAGGTGTTGGATAATTTCACACCCAGGTCGGTCGAGTTTACACATCACATAAAAGTATTCAGAATTCAGAAGTAAAAAAAAAGCCTCAGAAGATGTCATGGTTTACTACTCCCTGGCATAAAGAACCTATATTACTATTATTATTTTTTTGAAACTGTGTTTTATATATAATTATGTTAAAGAGTACAAACTAGAACAGGCAGCAAACTAAACTTTCTGAAAAGAGGTATATGGAGAAGCATAGGGAGTAATGATAAATTTAAATATTGCATGTTTGTAATTGAAACATAGGCAAAGATGATGCGCACACGGCAACACCTTAGCTCTGAAGCATCTTGCTTCTCCCAGAAACCAGAAGTGGGAAAACATAAACAATAAAACCGTAAAGCTTACTTCCAGCGAAATCATGGGGCAAAGAAGGACCCACAATTACAAATTATACAACAAGTTATCATGAATGGTACTGACCTAAGCAAAGAATACCCGAGAGAAGTCAGGCTTTGGTGGCATGAAGTACTAAGCAGGTAGGCTTCCTGGTGGTGGCAATCATTAGAAACACATGAGCAAGCACATAAACCCAGGAGTAGCAGCCCCTACCCAGAGTCATAAATGCTGGCCCACAGTTAAGCACCAACAGAATAAGAGTCCTCAGAAAGGTGGAAAGAAGATTCTCCCCCAAAATGCCTACTGGGAATTAGAGGTGAAAAACTTCAAAAAATATAATTTCTAAAAGCATAACTATAAAATATTATTTCTAAAAGTGAGTGAATGGTTTTGGAAAGCAGCGGCTGTATCATTTGTAGGTAGAGGATTGGCAAATAGGGAGAGGATAAGGGGGGAGGTGGAAATTGTCCCAGGTTGGGCTCTGGTAAGCAGAACAGAAGTGGCTCCATAATAGCACCCGAATTAGGCAAGTGTCTGTTATGGTAGCAAATGGTGAGAGGGTCCTTGAGCTACATGCTTGGGTACTTTCTATAACCTCTTTCCCTCTTCCCACAGGAAACTCCTGCTATTAGCTAGTTAGCATTCACATGAGAAGTACTAAAGGAATTTGCTTAGCATTCATGTAAAGATACTGTAAGAACAAAGATGAAAAGAAAGATATCAACTCTCTTAATCACCAGCAATATTGCCACAAAACAGATGAGAAAAGGAATGAACACGTCTACATTCCACATCAGTTTTAAGAATTTAATAAAACATAAAGAAGCCATAAAGTGAAATATAAGACCTTAGGAAAGAGAGAGCTAGAAAGTGAAAGAGAAACTGGCATTATTCATGAAAGAAATAGGGTCTAAAGACAAAAGAATTTTAAAGAAAATTAAAGTATAAAGACAATAAGGGAGACTGGGACCCAAAGGGTCATAAAGGGGATAAATGAGAGAAGAAAACAAATGAATCCCATATCTCTTACCAAACTAACAACAACAGCAAAACAAACCCTAAAACAAACTAACAAAAACACAGAAATGTAAAAGATAAAATAGAATTAGAAAGAAAAGTTATTGTCTATATAGAGCCAAGATAGACCATCATAGGTTGCAGGCAGAATAGGGACCAAAGACCTCATTCTTGGTAAGGAAAAACACCCCCAGGAAAAAGAGAAAATAAAAAAGTAAGCTAAGAGAGGCAGAACAAAGGGAAGTCAGCTAGTTTACCTTTAAACTAGTAGCTACTATATTTCTTATCTGAGCAAGTTTCCTGCTTTTCCTAAAAGCCTGGCCTATTAGGGATATAGATTAGCAACCACCCTGTTGGGTCTGTCAGCACTCTGAAGGAATACTGGCCACAGAGGAAGCAAGGCCTAACAAGAAATATTAACTAGACTGCCTCCTGCTCAGCCTACAGTCAAAGCAAATACCCATTGTGGAGGTTTGTGTTTGACTCGGGCAGAGATCAAGGGAACAGCTCGAGTCATGAAATATGGGTAGGAGGGCTTATATCCCTTATCGCAGAGGAAGACCCTCTGTAGTGCTGATGAGAAGAAAATTCTTCTTTCCTACCAATTCTTCAGAAGAGATTAACACCAGTGGTGTTTTAGTCCACAGTGAACTAGTGGGTATTAACATCACCCTAAGAATTAATGTGTGTTGGCTGGGCATTGTGGTGGATGCCTGTAGTCTCAGCTACTTGGCAGGTGGCAGCAGGAGAATCGCTTGAGCCCAGGAGTTGAATGTTGCTGTGAGCTGTGATACCGCGGCAACAGGTTGAGCCTCTGTCTCAAAAAAAAAAAAAAAAAAAAAAAGAATCTGTGTGTGTGACCACAGATAGGAAGCTGCCCTCACACAAGGCTCAGGTTCCAGATTTCTCAAGACTGCTCAGACCATTAAAGTTAATGATTATAGAAATAATAGAAGCCGATATCCTTACTCAGAGAAACTGGTGACATCTTTTTTCCCTTCCTCCAACTAACCATCTGGGCTAATGAGCAAATAGCCTTCAATAAAAACTGAATGGAATTGACACTCGGGGCCACTCACCAGAACCCACAAACTGACAGTGGTCCCGTGATCTCAACTTTGAAAATTCTATTCGGTGTGTCTTGTCTCTTTATCTCTCTTCATTTCTAACTTTATATTTCTTTGGTCAGTCGCATTCAGATGCATGCATCTTGATGGACCATGCCCCCAGGTGTGGACCCCAGAAATAGGCACATACATTTATATTACTGTACATTATACAATTGTATATATTATACTATCTGAATGTTCATTTCCAAGATACATTCCATATGGGTCTAAGACTTTAAAGATTAGGAAGTATTATTAAGTATAATCCAAACTATTATTTGGAATCTAAGCAAAAACTGTCAAGTAATTTATAGGAAAAGAAAATCAATTTTGCCTTAGAATTGTATTATTGGGGGATATTATTGCACATATTTCCCCCAATAATCTTGGGGGAAATACCTGCAAGGTAATCAAGAAAGGTGAAGCCAATGGCTTTATCTTTATCCTCACAGGTATCTATCAACTATAAACTCTACAGTTATGAGTACCCATAACTTTAGGGAACACTATTTACAGAAAGGTCTTCTTGATACTATAGGACAAGTTCTATCAGCTTAGTGCTGAGGAGGTGAAATACTACCAGTAAGAAAGGAAGTGAGAATTGAATTTTTTCACATGTAAATTTAAAAAGAATATGGTGCTGAAAAGGTAGAATAAAATTTTATTGATGATTCTGACAATGTACAAATGATCCAAATTAAAAAAAAAAATTAGGAGAGTAAAAGAAAGGGGAAAGCAGGAATTACTCCCTGATTGCCTTATCTATAGAGGCTGAGAGAAACACGTTAATTTCAAAACTCACAATTCACCCACAGTAGTATAAACACATCAAATAGTAGAAAGACAAATATTAAGAAATGCCCTATTATGAAAATCAAATAGTGCAAGGGAAGTAGAGAAATTAAAATTAGCACTGAGAATAATTGAATTGCCATTCATTTGTGGAGAATCATTAGGTACTGTCTAAAGAAATGGGAGGACATTTAAATGCAGTACATATGTATAAAAATAATAACAAAAATATCTTTCCTATCCATAAAATGAATTATTATTTAGTAATATGAAAGTATTTTCTAAAAATATTTTTAAAAGTAATACTCTATTCTATGGCATACACAAGAAATAAAGCAAAGTTAGAGAGATCCAAAAATGTTAAAAAAAACTGATAGGGTGAACAGATATGAACCAGCAAATGTAATCATCTGAATTATCAACTAGTTTAATGTCATCTTTTTCCTTGCTTACTTTTTAAATTTCTTTTTTAAAAATTTTTTTAGATTTTTAAGTTACTTATTTTATATTCCTTTTTTCCCTGATAATTCTAATCTCCTAATTCTATTTCTTTTCCTTTCTATTCTTTCTATCATATTTTCTACAAGTGTTTTTCACTGGTTTGGTTTGGTTCAGTTATTTTTTTTGCTTAAGAGAAATACAATAAGGAAGCTCATATCAGTGCAGTGTGTCTCTCTGAATTTTAACCACCTCTCACAATTCTCCTACTTTGCTTTACTTTTCAAACGCCTCAGTTAGTTGTTCATTGTAGCTTTTCATGTTTTAGTGCAGTAAATTCAAAAGATCAGCCATAGGGAGCTTACCCTGTCACAGAAGTCCATCTATGGAATCTATAGAAGAGCCATCTGCTTTTCTTACAAAAAGTTACCTTCTACTTGTAACTTGCAGGAAGGAATGTCAATTTAGAGTCATAAATTTTCAATGACATGGAAACATCATTTAACAATGTTAGTCTCTATTTCAGCTAATATAGAAGAGCTCTGGTTGACAGAACAAAGTTGGCAGTAAAGGAGTTACACAGAAAGGTATCTCAAAAAATAATACACTCCATCCGATTTCCAAGAGGTAAAAATTTATATTAGGGAAACTTCAAACAGGTATCACTTTCACCTCAGTTAATCCAGAAAAATTGAGTCAGCAACATCTTGTGATCAACTGTATCAAAAAGAGTTGATAGATGAAATGTCATTAGCAGAATGAACTGTTATCCATCACTCAGGAAAAATTCATCCATCACCCATATACCAAATTCAATTCCATCTTATACTAAGCACATGTACTATACTGAAAACTGTCAACTTCTGATGATATAAAAACTTCCCTTCTTTGATCACTTTCAAAGAAAGTATATAGAAAGATCATGAATGATCAGTAAAATGGCTTTGGTGAAACAATAAACTTTTCTTTAAAATGCCAATGATATACAGTATACAACACTCATTTTATTGATATAATTTGATATAAAAGCATTTTGTTAAGCAAATACTGTTTCACATATAATTAGAGATTTCATACCAGAATTTCAAATGAAATAAAGCAAAAGAAGCACAAAAGAATCTTACGCATATGTTGTTTTTAATCATTGTCTCATGTTCAATATTAAAAACAAACATAATTATGGAAGGAGTACAGATGAATGGTAATTAAGGCATATCAGAAAACAGATATTCCTGCATAAAGATATACAATCCAATGAATCATTCTCAAATAGAAGGCAGAGTTCTGCTATTCCCCATTAAATTATTTATCAATTATGCAGCTAAAAGTTTTTAATGTTCCCATGAAGAACTTAAATACCATTCCTGCTAAAGATGTGTTTGGATGGCTAATGTAATTTTTTTAATGTAGAATTATCTGTTTTAGTTAAAAACCTTATAAAATAGGCTGATTTGTTCAGTGCCTATGACTCAGCTGCATGATACGGAGCAACAACTAACCACAAATTGATAATTTATGGTTTTCTTTTAAGTCATATGTCTATATTTACACACACATACATACACAAAAAGTTAATCATGATGAAAATTTTCAGTGAGATGAAGGATAAAGCACGTAATAAAGAATTATATATATATTTTTTCAACAAGACTTTTCCAACTACTGTGGTATTTTCATAAATTTCCACCTCAAGTAAATGGGAATTTTCATTTTTGTAATATATTGCATATTAAAAATGAACTGTGTTTTTATTGATTTTGAAAGCAACACTTCCAAGTACGAAAGTAATAGGTTTTTGATTGATTCAGTCAGGATGAGTTAGATGTTGAAACTAAAGGGAGAATTAATCAGAAAGGTTTGATATAAGACCCGTTCATAGTATAGATTTCCATTTTTTACGTCACTGTTTTCTTGTTAGAGACCTGATGGACGGTTTCCACCAACTTGATGATAAAATGATGATAACTAGAAAGACAGTAAGTAAAGATACATAAGGATTAAGTTTATTCTAAAATAAAAGGTAGAGACCAAATTTTGCGTCATATAATTCTGAGTAGAAATAATGCCTTTTTATGCCAGGTAAATACTTAATCCTTGTAGAAAAGAGTAAGTCAAAGCATAGACACAAATCAAGAATGTAACTTTGTAGAGATCTAAAGTACAGCCTCAACCTCGTAACTATAGTTAACAACAACAATACATTTAATGTATTGTATACATTAAACTTGCTAAGAGGGTAGACTTTAAGTGTTCTTGCCATCAAAAAATAAATAATTATATGTATATATGTACACACACACATATATAAAATTGGTATGTTGATTAATTTAAGTGTGGTGCTCATACTACAAAGTACAAAAATATCAAAAAATCAAGATGTATTCCTTAAATATGAATATATACAGTTCCCATTTGTCAATTACACCACAATAACGTAGGAAGAAAAGAAAGTAACTTTGCCTCACTTTTCTTAAAAGATAGTCTAGAAAATATGTGTAAAATAAAATGTATTGTGAATCAAATTACAAATAAATACTACTCTTTGTCTTTAGCACTGAAATTTCTTTCTTTTCTTTTCTTTTTTTTTTTTTTTTAGAGACAGTCCCTCTTGGTCACCCTCGGTAGAGTGCTGTGGTGTCACAGCTCACAGCAAACTCCAGCTCTTGGGCTTAGGCGATTCTCTTGCCTCAGCCTCCCAAGTAGCTGGGACTACAGGCACCCGCCACAATGCTCGGCTATTTTTTTGTTGCAGTTGGGCTGGGGCCAGGTTTGAACCCATCACCCTCGGTATATGGGGCTAGCACACTACTCACAGGAGCCACAGGTACTGCCCTGAAATTTATTTATTTTATTTACTCAAGTGACTTAGGAAATGTTTATCAAATGCCCACTTTGGGCTAGGTTCTGGACACTAAACAAAACGCGATCCCTTCCCACTGCCTAGAATTTGAGCCAACGTGATAACTCCACTGTGGTCACACTTGCAACCTTTGGGTGTAAGAGGTGTAAGATATTCAGTCCACCTAGAAGGCCACAAGGAGGAGAATGCTGTCCAGAAAAGCCTAACACACTGTGAAGAGAAAGATCTTGGACCCCAGTGCTGAGAGACACTTACTTACATAACCATGGTAATTCAACAGCGTGGCCGGCAAGGCGAGCATAGAGACAGGGTGATAACTGATGAGAAATAAATAACTGAAGGATTGGATTGAAGGTTGGAGAGACTTTCATATGTCATAAAAAGAACCCAGTGTAGAAAATGTTGGTGAGAAAGGCAATAATAATAAGACAAGGTCCATGTGGAGGTGGGTAAACTGCTTCAGGGAAGAAGAGGGGCTCATTTTGTGCTTTTACGTGAAGGACAGAATAGGGCATGGGATCCACACACTGGTATCATTCCCACTTCGCATGGTGTTATGATTTTCTCTATGACTTCGCAGCAGCCAAAGTTTAGGTGAGAAGGCAGATAACTGTGTTAGTCCAGGGAGGTTTTTGCAGGTAGAAACAAATGAGACAGGGGAAATGAGAATGTTGTCAAGAACTGTGTGACAGGAAATGGCATCTCAGTTGGATAGACACACACACACCTCAGGTCATGTGACAAGGTATGTCTAAACAGAGTCTAAAAGGAAATGGGGTGAAAAAATTGTAAGGAAGAAGAAAGGTTTGGAATTTAGGAATGGAGGGGTACAAGGTTGCTGGCTTCACTAATTCTTCCTATCAATTCCATCTCCAGCAGCCTCTTCTTCAGCCCCAGTGGCAAGCTGTGGTTGATGCTTCAGCCTCTCCTAACGGCTCTCTTCTGTCACAGTCATCTTAAAAAGACTGTCTCCAATTTCATTTTCCCTCAAACCAATAAATCCATCCCAGAACAAACTTTCTGGAGGGTAAATCTAATGAGATCACTTGTCTACTTAAATCCACCTTAATATAACTGACATGAACTCTATGACAGGCATAACTCTAACTATTTAACCCAAAGGGCTGTTGAGATAATTAAAAGAGTTTTATGTTGATAAGAAGCTTACAGTGGTGTCTGGCACACAGATTTGCCCTCCTTGGTGGTATGTATGGTAGAAAGAGAATTCGACCTGGAGATGAGTTTTAGCCTTCCCTTGCTATGTTGTAAGTTAACCAGCACTCTTAGAGCAAGTATAACATCTCTGAATCTTACTTTCTTCATGTATATAGAGTTAATTATTTTCAGGCAGCTTTTAGTTCATAAATGTTGTGATCTCTTAATTTTCTATCAGATTAGTAGCCAGTTATATACAGATAAATCCCATAGCAAGTTAATCTATATAAAAGAGCAAAATGGAAAAATTTTTTCTTGTACCTGACATCATTCCATACTAGAACATACACTTGTAAAATATTTTTCTATCATTTACTTAATAATTATACAAATATATAATTGATCAACACAGAAATTTTTCTAATATTGATATTTCCACTTAATTTCCCAAATACCACAGTATCTAAATTCTAAGTAATGACAATAGTTCCTTGATTGCCACAAGCACTTAATTTTCTTTATAGTTATAAAAACTAAAGTCTTAGTACAAAGATAGTTTTTTTTCACTGTTATTAGAAAACCTGAAGACTATTATTGCAAAGACATCTTACATAATTTATAAGCATCTTCCTTTGGTCAATGTATACCAGTTTTTATGTATTTAATGTTCATATGAACACTTTTAACATGACTACATTTATTAATGTCTTATAGGAAACACTGAAGTAATTAAGAAACAATTGTTATAAGCATAGATAAAATAGCATGAGAGGATTCATTGCCTTTCTTACAGAGTGAAATAAAATGTTTACCTCTTTACTTTTCATCCTTGAATCTTCTGGGTATAGAATAATTGGCCAGTAGGCCATGGCTTTGACTCCTAT
This sequence comes from Perodicticus potto, assembly GCA_963574655.1. NCBI lineage: Eukaryota > Metazoa > Chordata > Mammalia > Primates > Lorisidae > Perodicticus > Perodicticus potto. The sequence continues at coordinate 6,581 of CAUYRH010138974.1, read as the reverse complement.
TGTGTAAACTGGCACTGTATCCCTAGAACTCTTAAATCAAACCAATCTTAATATAGATCCCTCAGCACTAGGCTGCTTCAAATCCCAACTGAGCTTGCTCTAGAAATCTCCAAAGACTCCCACTCCACTTCAATGGGTCTCATGAGTTCTCAGTTCATAAAATAACTTTCAAATACATATCAGATATCTGACCAATATAGGAAGGTCAGCTTTTTTCTTTCCTATTGCAAGAAAATTGCTGGTTTTTTGACTTCTGGGCCTTCATATATAACATGCGGCCTTAAGTCCTTGGAGTTTCTGATTTGCAAGATAAGCAAATGTAAGTGGAAGCTAGAAAGATAAACCCATCATCTTTGGGTATTTCTCATCTTTGGGTTTATCTTTCTAGCTTCCACTTACATTTGCTTATCTTGTTCAGTTTAAATAAACCTATGTACAATTCTCAAATGAAGTCAGACATTGAGCCTAGTGTTTCTGTATATCAAATCTTGGAAAATACACTCTCTTTCCTAATGTATATTTCAAAACAAGTCCAACTATATTTCTGTAAAACTTTGGAGAAATAGAATCTGGAAAAAAGTATCTGTAACTTTCACTCTCTAGCCACAATATATCAATAGATCATAATGACAGCTCTTCAAACCCATATAAAAGATCAATATTAAGGAATTTACCTGTGAAGATTTCAACAGTGTGTCAGATATTGTAGCTTGCTGGCCCAGTTTCTGATCTTCAAATTGCTTATCTGTAGAAGCACAGCTAAATCTAATCAGAAACTTCACACAAAAATAGACCTTTATTTTCCAACAGACTTCTTTAAGATTTAAAAAAAATTTAGTCTCCATACATTTTCTCTCTGTTCAACCAAAAATGTGTTTATGTTAATCCAAGGAGGAATATTTGGATGAAAATAACTCAGTAGAAAGAGGAACTACCAATCAGTGGAGGCCTTTACTTGATGGGGTAGTCATATGATGATTGACCCAAATGTCAGACTTTACCAGGGGTCATAGATCTGGAAAAGGTGTGATGACCAAAAATTTGTCATTTAAGTTAGGGAATATAATAAGATGTACTGTTTGTTTTGTTGCACGTACATCTGGGTAAAATCTTGAGTGATGACTAAGACAGAATGTATTTACATCTACTTAATAGAACACTGCATAGTGCCTTTCTCTAACACTGTGCTTATGAGATAAGTTGTCAGCAGTGGAGGCATAGCTCACTTAGATTTCCATAATTTTAAGAGCTCTGGTGGTAGTCAGGGAAGAATGGACTATTGCTTTAGAAAATGTCAAAGTTGCAATGAAATTTATCTCCAGGCTGCTTAGTAGTTGGCTCCCAAGGTCCATCAGGAAATCATGCAAACCTTCAAGTAAATTGACTCCTAGGCTTAAATTTATACCCTTCTGTCTATTTTCTTAGAAACTTGAGCCAATTTCAGAAGAGATATTTATGGTATTAAAATTATTTACGGTGATACAGCAAAAAAATCTTAAAGTAATGAAAAGAATATTTGTTTTCTATTTTCTCCAGACAGTGGCACATGTTGTGTGCATCCCCTTATGTGATGGACTGAATTCTACAATAACTAGACTGCATGATTAAAGAAAAATAAAAGTTTGTTACAAGTTTCTCTAATGTAGACTAGATGTCTGTGGCATAAATAATGCTCTCTGATCATAAAAGCCTGTTTTCTTTTCCTCTTAGACATTTAATGATCATACTTTTCCCAGCCTTTCTTGCACTGGGATGGCTGTTTTTGAGCTTCCATTAATGGAACATGGGCAGGAATGGTATAGGTTACTTTCAAGCCAATCCAATTAAAACCCACTGTGTTTCAGATTTTCTATCTCTTACCCATCAGCTAAACAGAGAGGACTCCATCAATACCTTGGAGGGAGGATCCACATAATGGAGAAGAAGCCTGCATCACTGAATGAGTCTTCAAAGCAGACCTGTGATCTACCTTTATTGGGTGGTATAGTGAGACAAGAAATTATTATAGCAATACATGGGATATTATTTATTATAGTAGTTAGCTTATTCTAGTTACTATCATTGCAATTGTGTCTAAAACATTTATGCCTTGATAAATAAAATCTGCTGGTACTGGAAAATGGAGACATGAGTAGAAAATCATTAGGATGCTATTTCAAAATAAATTAAGATAACATTATGAGGAACTTAAAACAGTACCTGGCACATTGTGATCACAATATAATTATTTGTTTAGATTAATAGATAAACGCACAGATGGGTGAGATAGACTTTTTCCTGGAGGTAAAAATAAAAATCTAAGTCCATCTGAATGTTTGGCTATTCCTTTTGCTTCTTTGCAGAGCCTCATACTTCTCTAATTAGCCACAATACAGGTGAGGTGTCTTCCTCAATGCTGAGTCTTAGAGCCAATTCTATTGTCACTCTAGGTTATTTCTCTAGCCACTTGCATCCACACCCACAAAAATCTATTTCTTCTGTTGACTCATAATACTATAGTCTATATGTCCAATTATGATTTATCCTTTGAAGTCAAAATCAGCAAATTAAATTTTATACTTGGCATGAGCTCTCAAAAACATTCCAAACACAATATATACAAGAGTAAACTCATATTGCTACCATATATTAGTTCTGTTCCATTTATTTCTGACTTGAGAAAGTCCACCACCTATAAATCTAATTCTATAAGCAGTGGCTCCATTACTTTATTGCATAAAGTTCCTTACTCTTCTTGATACCATGTGTCTTAAATAATTGTTCGGGGTGCTGTAACAAAATACCATAACTATATGGTTTATAAACGACAGAAATTCATTTCGCACAGTTCTGGAGGGTGGGAAGAAATGGTCCAAAGTCAAGGTAACAGCACATTTTGTTTCTGGTAAGAGTTAGCTTCCTAGTTTGTAGACAGCACCTTGCATGGTGGAAGGAACTAGCTGCCTCTCTGGAGTTTCTTTTATAAGGGTCCCAGTTCTAATCTTGAGTGCTCTGCACTCATGGTTTAATCAATTTCCACAGGTCAAACTGCCTAATACCATCACCTTAGGGGGTAGGATTTCAGCATATGAATTTTTTGAGACACCAACATTCAGACCATAACACCATAATGTAATACCCTCTTCAGAGCCAAATGATCAGCAATTCAGACAAGGTTACCACTTAAATGGCTTTCATAACCATTTATCTTTCTTTCTTTTTAAACTATCTTAGTCCAAAGCACTGTTATGAACTGCTGCTATAAGCTACTAATTTATCTCTTTGTATCTAGGGAGCTATATCTACAGATTCCATTCAATCTACTCTACCCATTGCAATCAGAATGATTATTCCTTTAAATAAAAATCTAGTTAACACTCCTCTCATCCTAAAATCCTTGGATGACTTTCTATTCTTTGATGAAGAGCAAAGACCCTGCATGATTCCACGCTTGCCTACTTTCTTTTATTTTAATTTAAGATTGATATGGGGATACAAATGTTTAGGTTACATTGTTTTCATTTTTAAGGTAAAGCTGAAGTTGTAGTTGAGCCCTTCACCCAGGTAAAGATGCCCACTATCGTCATTGCTATTCAACATAGTTCTGGAAGTCCTAGCCAATGCAATCAGGCAAGAGAAGGAGATCAAGGGTATTTAAATGAGAACTTGCCTTGATGCTTTCTGTATCACTTTACACCACTCCTACTCTGCTTTCCAGGTCTAGTCACACAGGTCATTTCTCATTCCTGCAGGCTCCAAATTTCTCCATTTTCTGGTACACTTACCCTATGGCCTTTTATGATTGTCTAGTGAACTCCTAATTATTTTCAGGATAATTTTCACAATAAGCTATAGTCTTCTTGCATTATGCCTCTCATTCTTTCACATTATATAACCTGGCTATAATTACCCATACTAATCATTTGATTCATACCTATTTACTTCACTATACTAAGATCAAAGGGAGCAAAAGCTGTGACTGAGTCTCCTAACACTGTATTCCCAATAACTCTTGCTTAATACATTTCTTCTGGAACACATGGATGAACATGGTGATGACAGGATGATGGCAATTTGTTTCTTCACTTGAGGATAAAGTACATTGATGAGACGTTAGAATAAAGATGGGTAAACAACTTAGAAATAAAAAGTTTGATGCACTGTAGTGATAAGCTTTTATGTCTAATATAGAAACAGTGGCTCTATTATTTTATTGCATAAAGTTCCTTTTGTAAAGTTTTTTTAATAGCTACAAAAGAGAATGGCCTGAGAAGGGAGTGAGAGAAAATACGTTTATTCTTGGGATTGGGAATTGGAATACTATGTCTAAAGTATCCCCTTGTGTATAGCTAAACCCTAAGAAAAGTAATAACAATATTATAGCCTGGTATTAAACCTGCCTTGAGGAATTAAGAGAAAGGCCTCTGTTTTCACTCGATAGAAAGCCAGAGAGGCATAGCTGCATTATTTGGAAAAGTCCTATTTGAAAAAGTCTTATTTGAGGTGGTAAAAATTGACCTATAAATGAAGTCCTCTTCTGTGGAAAGGTAATTTTGACAGATCAAAAGGAATAAGAGGGGCAGCGCCTGTGGCTCAAGGAGTAGGGCGCTGGCCCCATATACCAGAGGTGGCGGGTTCAAACCCAGCCCTGGAAAAACTGCAAAATAAATAAATAAATAAATAAATAAATAAATAAATAAATAAATAAATAAAAAAGGAATAAGAACAGATTATTATCCAGAGATCTTTTCTAAGGATTTTCCATAAACTATCTGGAGATGAGAAACTAAGAGAAGACCACATGGCCCGAGGTCGGTGTTGGCGTGCTTGGCAATATTGCCCTGCAAGCTTAAGGTCAGGTGTGACCCCTGGAATTTGAGGGAGTTGAGAACATCTTGGTTCTATTTGTCTCTGGAAGAAATATGAGGACTCTCAAACATTTATCTTTATTTTCCCTAGTAATTAAATAGAGTCAATATATCTCTCAACAACTTAAATCATTTCTGGGACACCATTAGTGTTTATGGAACAAAAAGGAGACAGCTCTTGTTAAGAGTCAGTATAAATTCTTCAGCTGACATCTAGTATGTTTTGAAACAAAACTTAACTCCCCAAGTTTGATCCTGAAAGACACCCAGTTTTTTAAGATAAAAGTGAAGTATTTCTATTTTCAGTGACTATTAGGAAGTGAGTAACAGTCACAGACTACAATTACATGAAAATATGTATTTAAAAGCAAATAATACTCTCATGATGATAATTTAGAGAGCAATCTATAATTCACCACCACCCAAGGTCATTCCTGAGCTGACCAGTATAAGTATTTTTGAGCCTTCCTTGTTATTTAACCCTTTCTATATAGTGCTTAAATTCTGCTTCATAAGCAAGGCACATATAAAAATGCTTTCAATTAACTATTTAAAAATTTTGCCTCTGGATCACTGCTGACCTCTCTTTTAACCTCTGATTTTTCCCACTTTGAAGTACATGTAGAAAATCTTTCATTTGTATACCAAAATGGGCTAAGGGGTTTCATTGCCACTTTTTAAACTAAATTCCTTTGTAGCATTTTAAATAATAACATTTATCCTGATATCAATGAGAAAGTCACAGGGCAGGCATTTTGGAGGAAATACATATTACAAGTGATTCAATGTGTTATTGTTTCTAGAGATATTTTAACACAAATTTGCATAAGACACACCTGATGCATCATATGCAGAGTGTCCCACAAGTCGCTCCCCAAATTGGCAGAAAAGGGAAAATGGGAAATCGTAGCTAAATGTACCTTTATTTATAAAATATTCATTACAAAATTTTATGAAATATCCTCTGTGTTGGCTGCCTGTTTGCAAAATTTTATAAATAAAAGTACATGTAAAATGCCCACCAATCCAGGAATGGATTAACAAACTATGGTATATGTACACTATGGAATACTATTCAGCCATTAAAAAAAATGGAGACTTTACAGCCTTTGTATTAACCTGGATGGAGGTGGAACACATTATTCTTAGTAAAGCATCTCAAGAATGGAGAAGCATGAATCCCATGTACTCAAGTTTGATATGAGGACAATTAATGACAATTATTGACACAGTGGGGGTGAGGGAAGGAGAGAGCAGAGAGAGAAAGAATGAGGGAGGGGTGGGGAAAGGAAGAGCAGAGAAAAGGAAGGAGCGAGGGGGGTGGGTCTTGGGGCCTTGGTGTGTGCCACACCTTTAGGGGGCAAAACACGATTGTAAGAGGGACTTTACCCAACAAATGCAACCAGTGTGACATGGTTTCTTGTACCCTCAATGAATCCCCAACAATAAAAAAAAAAAAAAATTCAATAAGATCCTAAAAAAAAAATTTTTTTTCATTTTAGGCTCGGCGCCTGTGGCTCAAGCAGCCACATACACCTGAGCTGGCGGGTTCGAATCCAGCCCAGGCCCGCCAAACAACAATGGTGGCTGCAACCAAAAAATAGCCGGGCATTGTGGCAGGCACCTGCAATCCCAGCTGTTTGGGAGGCAGAGGCAGGAGAATTGCTTGAGCCCAAGAGTTCGAAGTTACTGTGAGCTGTGATGCCACGGGACTCCACCCAGCGTGACATCTTG
>CAUYRH010138970.1:0-25407 GCA_963574655.1 Perodicticus potto | reverse complement strand
TCTTAGTTATTGTATGAAGACATTTGTATTCTGCATTTAGTAAGCTTTGCCTGTACCCTTCTAAGATGCACCATAGGTGTGACCCCACCCATTACCCTCCCCCCTCCCCTCCCTTCCCAAATTCTTGCTGGGCCCTGTTTCTAAGGCCATCTCCTGCCTGAGCTCAGGGTGGCAGGGAGGATTTGGTGAGTGGGTGGAGGTGAAGGGCTACACTACACTTCTACCTAGCAGAAGTTGAAGATGTGAAGACTTTCCACATCTCTCTGGTTATTCTGCCTGCCAGGTGCTCACCATTGCCGCTACAGAACCCATCAGCCTCCTGCACTCCAAGCCCCCAAAGCCCACTCAGGCCCAAGGGAAGCCACTGCTCCTGAGCAGTCTGGAAGGACAAGTGGGCCCCACCCCAGAGGCTCCTGGCCCTACCCCCGAGTCATCTTCAGGGTCCCTGGCTGGCCCCTGCACTGAGGGAGACTTCACCGTGGATTTTGAGAAGATCTACAAGTACCTGTCCTCATTCTCCTGCAGTGGCCATGGCCCTGACCTCTCAGCAGCTGGTGAGAAGAGTGGAAGGTGAGGGTGGGAGGATCCTGGCAGCAGGCCCTGCTCTCTCCTACCCCTCCCTCTCCGTCCATCACTAGAGTCTGCTGTGGTCCTTGACCTGCTCATGTCGCTTCCCAAGGAGCTGACCCGCCTTCCCTGCACAGCCCTAGTACAGCATATGGCAGAAACATACCGACGCCTGACAGCCCCTGAACCCAGCCCTGCTGGAGAGAGCCTGGTGCCTGGTGCTGAGGGTGACGGGACTGGGGCCAGGAGTTCAAAGGATCCTGGCCAAGACACTGCTCCACCCCTTGAGCCCAGTGAACTGAGATCGCTCTGGCAAGCAGCTGGGATCTGTCCCTTGAACCCATTCCTGGTGCCCCTGGAGCTTCTGGGCCAAACAACCACTCCTGCTATAGGTGAGGGGCAGCAGCCACACCAGACATCCCCTTCTGGCCCTCAGTCCTGCTCTGTTGGCACTAGGTTGTCCTGAAGATCCAGTCATGGTAGAAGGTCCATGAGATGGTGCTTAGCAGCATGGGTGACCCTTTAAGATGCACCATACATCAGGAGTCTCAGAAATGGAACCCCAGTTTCATAGAGGTTCCGTGGGGGCAGCCAGGTGTCTGGGTTAATGGAGAATGGGGGCAGGGGACTAGGCAGACAGACAAGTGGGACTGGCCTCCCCTGTTTCCCAAGCCCTGCTGTGCTTTGTTGTCTGCTGGGGGGACCATAGGTGGCAAATGTATCATAAACCCCTCACATGGCCCCCCTAGTGCCTCTTTCTCCTATACCTCTGGGATTTCAGGCATTGCCTGACTTTTTTTTTTTTTTAAGTAAAAACCAGTCTGCATTTAAATTTTTTCAGTTACTCAAAAATATTTTCTACAAATTTGTTTTTTCCAAAGTCTGCTGACAGGCAAGAGTATTTTTTTTTTATTTATTTATTTTTACTCAATCATAAACACATAGATCATGCCTGACCCTTTTCAATGCACTTGTTCCCAATGCCCTCCACCACCAGCTCCTTGCTCCTTCCCAGGGGTCTCCTATGACTGTGAATAAAGTTCTCCCAAACCTGCCTTGCTCTAAAGGGAATGGGGGTCCTGAAGGGTCAAAGTTTGGAGTTATGGGGGAGAAGGGTGCCAAAGAGGAAAGCTGCCTCCATACCTGGTCCAATGATACCTAGGATGAGAAGGCTGTCGTTAACTGGAGGTGACCAGCATAGACAGTAAGAAGAGTGTCAGTCAGTATTCATGGGTAACAGGTGTCAGGAATAGGTTCTTAGAATGGGGCATAGTCATGTCATACAGATGATAGAGAGAAGCCAGTAGAGAGTGAGGGTGGTCAGGAAGGAGAGAGGCCCTAGGCTAGGTGGGGTACATTGACTAAATTAAGGGTGTGCTGTCCCAAGCAGTAGGACACTGGAAGGAGAAGAGCATGTCACCTGAGGTGGCCTCAGTACCTCAATGATTTCTAGGAGAGGAGGGAGACACGCTAGAATCCTGACTGTTCTCCAAGACCCTAAATCCCTGGTTCTTCCGAGCCTTCAGCATGCCTCCCCACCCCCACCTCCCAGCCCATCAGCTTCACCTGTTCTGTGGGCACCAGGGCGCTTCCTAAGGACTCAAATGTCCTTCCATGGTGCTGCTCCCCATGCCTAACTTGTCTGAGTCGGTAGATTCTCTGTTCACAAAGCCTGTGCCTCACCCAGGCTGCCTATTCTAGAAACTTTCTCCCCACATGCACTGCACATGGCTCCCCTGAGGCACACAACACATCTCCCCCCTCCCCCACCCCCGTGGGCCATGGAACAGAGCCAACCCACTCCATGGTCACAGCCCCACAGTGCCAGACCTGAGGGTTGATGATGGATATGGTGGTGGGCAGGACGGACCAGGCCTGGGAAGGTTGGGCTGCAAATACAATCCACCTTCTGGAGCCGAGTATGCCCCTCCCAGCTCCCCACAAGGAGGACTGAGTACAGCCCAAGGCCCCCCAGTGCCTCCCCAGGTCAAGGGAAACAAGTGTATGTGGGGGGAAGGGCATTAGAGGTGACTGGAGCTGGAGAAATTGAGATGGTTACAGATTGGCTCCCCACTATGCCAGTGAAAGGTGTGTAGATCTTTGCAGGACTGGGCCGACTTAGGAGCATGCAGATGCTAGTCTCTCTAGCCACATGGTTATCTATAGAGAAGTCAGTCCAGGCTCCTGGCTTTCACCATGGGGATGTTAACTAAGAGTGGCTCATTCTTACCACTGGAAGAGGAAACAGGTTACAAACACGAGGCGCCAACTTAGCACGCTGCTTGGCATGCAATAAGCGCTCAGTAATAGCTTTTATTATCATCATCATCATCGGCTCAGAGGCAGGGAAGCGTGAAAAGGCATGGCAGGGGCGTGGGGGGCATGGCAGGGGAGTCAGGGGGAGGGGAAAGGGGGGCAGAGGAGGGGTGGAGGTGGGCACCGAGGGAGGATGTGCTGACCTGTGCTGGGGTCAGGGCTGGGGACGGGAAGGAACCTGCCCACGCTCTCCCCCCACGGAAGGCGCCACGCATCCTGGACACACCAGCCACAGCAGGTCTTCGGGCTCCGTCTCTGAAACAGGCTGTGCAGGGCATATTGGTATGCAGCGTCCGCCCCGTGGGCTCAGGAGAGCCTGCCCCACAGGGCTGAAGCCCAGGGACAGGCTCAACACTCACTAGATCAAGGTGGATTGACAAAGGCCAAATGAGGGGAGGCGGGACGAAGGAGTCCCCACTCCCAGGAACAGACAATAGCAGAACCACTTATACGCTGGGGAGGAGTGGTGCAGGGGTTCCTCCTTCCATTCAGGTTTCTGAGTGGGGGGGCCAAGCCAGGCAAGTGAGTTGTGCAGAGAGAAAAGGGGCAGGCCGGATAAAGGCACGAGAGGGGGCTGGAGCCAGACCAGGATGGGGAAATGCCAAGGGTCGAAATGGGAAGGGGCGGAGCTTCTCCTAATACCCAACCACCACCACGCGGCTGGGGAATCCGTGGCGGAATCCTGAGCGCAATCTGGACCCAGCGGCGCCTCGGGTCGGACTGGCCTTTGGAGGACCCCAGGGAGGCCCGGACCCGGGCGCCGCTCCCCTCACACCAGCGCGTAGTCGAACTGCCCGCGCTCGAGCGCCTCCTTGTGGTCCGTCCAAGACGAAGCAGGCATACGGCTGTAGGGGTCGAGCAGGATGCGCACGCAGCGCACCATCAGCAGCACCAGCACCACGAGCAGGCAGAGCACGAAGGCGAACACCGTGCGCTGTTCCGCGTCCAGGCCTGCGCCCACCGGGGGCCCTGTCGACGGCGGCAGCGGCTCTGGCGACAGCGTCCACGTCGCGCTCATGGCTCACATCGCCGCGCGCCCTGCGGAGGAGGGGACCTGCCCGAGGTGCTGGGATGAGGCTGCGCTCTCCTGCGCCTCCGCGTCGCCCCCTCCCGCCGCCGCCCTCATGCCTTGCCCCATCCCCCTCCCGCACATTGGTCCTCGAGCTACGCCCATGCCCGGCTCGCGGGCCCACCGCCACCGCCACGCGGGGACCCAGCTGCGGCTGTGCGCGCAGGTGAGGGTACTGAGAGAGGGAGCGCCAACCGGTTTGGGCTCCACACAACAGGTGCGAACGCGCGGCCGCAGCCCGGGCGGCAGTGCGGGTGACAGTCCCCACCGCCACCGCCCCGCTCCCTTTGTTCTCGGCGGCCCAGGGACCCTCCCCCACTGCCCCCGCCCCGGCGCGCCCCTCACCCTAGCTTGGACCCGGACGGGGACGGACCGCTTGGTTCCCTCGCTTTCTCTGGAACCCGCTCAGGCTCCGTGTTCGGCCTCTCCTCGGCGGCGGCCAAGAATCGGGCTCCAGCTCAGCCCACCCCACCCGCCCCTGGAGCAGGAGAGACCGAGGCTGGCGAGCAGCGCGCGAGCCGGGCCGCCGCGGCTGTTCCCATGGCGACGTGGGCGTGGCCACCCCGGAGGGCGGGGCAGCGGGAGGCGGAGGCTGCGCGGCGAGAGGCGCGCGGGCCAACGACCCTGCTTGGGCGTGTTGTGGGTATCAAACCTCCGCACTCACCCAGCAGCTCCCTGGGGCGTGGGCAACTGCCACGCCCACACCCGCCAGCACCTCCGAACCCTCACCCTGACCTCCAGTATCCACACACCGCTATCCTCCTCGAGACCACCACCAAACTGTTAGGGGGTTCTCATCGTCGGTAAACATCACTCAGGGGCATGCAAGCCCCCCAGCCCTGGGGACCCCAACCCTCAGAGAACCCTGGCAAGTCACTGGGGCTTTTCTTGTCACTGGCCTCCCCAGCACCCTACCCCATGGGTAATGTCCTGACCAGGTTCGGAAGGCTGCCCCTTTGGGGCTGTAGTTCATGGACCATGACCAGCTGGCCCACCTAAGCCAGTCCCAGTCTTTCTCACTCACACATTGTCTCTCTCACACACAGACACCTCACATTATTCAAGTTACTCTTCTGTACTTCGCGTTTTATTACTTCCAAATCTCAGGGTTAGGTACAGGAAATGAGAGCATTGTTTAAAATAAAAAACATATCTAAAATGACCTGGCTGACATGGCCAGTAGGCCACTCTGAGTGGCAGGGCCTGGCCCCCCCTACCCCACCCCTAGGTCCCAGGGCCTCTTGGCACTATGTGGCCTGTACGCCCCCGAGTGGCAGAGGGGCAGTGCAGAAGCTGGCACTGCACAGTGTCCAGGTGCTGTGCACCCTCAGTAGCCCTCAGCCCCTTTCCTAGCCAGCTGGTTTGGGGTGTCCTGGAAGAGCCCGGGGCAGAGCCCAGTCTTATCCCCAGAGGTGTGGAGTTTCTGCAGGTGTCCCTGGGCATCCCAGCCTGGTGATCCAGCTCGGGGGCAGGGGGCACCCCTAGGTGTGATGGCCATGCTCAGAGGATCTGCTCCGTGCTGGAGGCAGAGATGTCTAGGAGCCGCCAGGCTGCGTAGGGGTTGAGCTCGTCCTGGTCTCGGCAGAGCGCCCACACATACAGCATTCGCAGCACCTTGTCCTGCAGGGTTGGAGAGAGGCTGTTGGGAGAAGTGGCTATGCGAAGGAACTCGGGGTCCTGGTACCAACCCAGGCTTGGGCTCTATGGGGTGAGCACCACCAGGAACATCCCAGGGGCTGGGAGCAGAGGCTGGGACAGGGTCTATGACTTAGAAGCCACCCAGCACTTGGGAAAATTCGACAGGTCAGTCCTCTGAACTCCCCCAACTCCAACTCCAGCCCTAGCCCTGGGGTTTCTCCCCAAACCACACCTATGCACTCCCTCACTTACCGGGTCGCCCTCAACCACCTGGCCTTTGGGGTTCTTGACCACCATCACCAGCTGGGCCTGGAAGGTGATGATGAGCACCGGGCCCTGCTCCATCATCTTGCCCATGGCCAGCTGTTGGCAGGGAGGGTGGGGGAGGGGTGCCAAGAGAGTGGGGCCTCAGAGAGCAGCCTGGGCACTGCTATACATCCTGCTAAAGATACCATGCCTAGCACTGCTATATATATCCTGGTAAAGATACCATGCCTGGGACCACTCCCTTACCCTGGCAGAGCAGGCCTCCTGCCAGCCTACTAACAGTAGGCACTTCCCATGAGACCTTTCCCAAAGACAAGTTCGAGGCCTCTGATCAACACAGCCCCAGTGAGAACATCTCCTGGGTCCTATGTGGGTCACAGTTCCCACCCCCTAGGGTTAACCAGACCCCCAGTGACAGGCACTCACGTCAACATTGTCGATGTCTAGGATGCGGGAGTGGAACTGGAGACCCAGGGTCTTGGCCTGCTGGATCGGGTGGGCCAGCTGGCTATATGTCTAAAACGAGAGGCCAATGTGCCTGTGTGATGGCCACTGAGGGTGGCCTCACCAAGGCACCACGCCATATGGAGCCAATACATGAACAGCCTAATGCCAGGGTGCCCTGCCTCCAGGAACATGGGTCCAAGTGGGAAGGCAAGTGCTAACCATTCACTGGCCAAGATCCCACACTTCCCTCTCCTGAGAGCAGCACTGGATCAGGACTACTCAATGGAATTCATCAACAAAGTGGGTGATTCTCTTGGAACACAATCCAAAACATGCTCCCAGGGACAAGCTGGCAGCTCCCTGGCTGATCTTTAATATTCCCATATTCACCTCACTCTAAATCTTGGCCTAGAATCAAATACCTTTTCTAGGATGTGTCCTTAACCTGAGGGCTGCCTGACCTCCCCAATAGCATCCTCCACATCACTGCACAGGAGATACTCCCCAAGACACATTTCCACCGGAGGCTTCTCTGGGCTTGGCAGGCAACCATTACAGAAGACATTCCAATACCATCTACTTTTTATGGAAACAACCGATCTGCGGTGTAGAGGGGACTGAAGCCAATCCTACTTGTTCGCTTTCTTAAAGATGACATTTTAAAAGCACCTCTGTGGAAGTGGCTTAACTTCAGCTGTGCTTCCAGGGCCACCAGCAGCAGATCTCCTGACAAAAATAATCAGCTGCTGCTTTAATGGTCCCAAGGTTAAAAAAAAAAAAAAAAAATTACCACACCAAAACTCATTTGCTTGTTGGATTAGTCACTGTGCAGGGGAGTATTTTAAAAGGAAATCTGACATCGTCTCCTCTTTTTCCAAGTTGTTTGTGAGCTGGGTGCAGAATAGAATTAGCCAAAAAAGATTCTGGATTGCTTAATAAAAAGAAGAAAAAACCTTAAGTGATGAAGATACAGGTCAGGGAATGAATAGGAAGAGGTGGCCTGATGAGACGGGAGTTGGGAGCCTCAGTGGAACAGGGACAGGGAGCTGCCAGGAATGGGGCAGACAGCCTCTGCTCCTGGGGATACCAGACCAGCCTCCATGCACCCAGCACAGCCAGCAGCCCCTTGGCCCCATGGGTTGACTATGGGAAGCAGAAGGGGCCTTGTCAGGACATACTGTTCCTCCTGGGAATTTTGTTTTGATCGGTTTTGGATTGTGTCTTGAGGACAGTTAATGAATCTGGCCCCTTCTGTGGGAGGTGGGCACAGGGACATGACTCTGGCCTGGGGAGAGGGTTGGGCTGCTCATAAGACCTCAAACCACATTCACTCTTGGCCCCACAATCACATGTGGGACCCATGCCCTCTCCAACCCCTAGTCCCAGCCCATACCCTAGGGCACACCAGATCACCTGTCCTGGGATTTTCCTTAATCCAAATTATTTTAAGATGGGAGAAAGAAACCCAGCAAAACTAACGCTTCATGACATCCTATGGGGGAAGAACACCACAGGCTGCCTCTCAGGTATGAGATGAGAGAGAGATTATCCCTGAGCAGCAGGAGTTTAGTCTGGAAGCAGGGGACCAGAAGGGGACACAGTGCCCAGCCTGTGGGCCCAGATGTGCCACTTGCAGAGGACAGAAGGGACAGACTTTTAGGGTCTGAGAGGGTCAGCAGACATGAGGACATCCCCCCCCACACACACAAACACTGAGTCCTATCACGCTTTCCTAGTGGAGACATCCAAGCAGGCTTCCTTCTCCACAGTGATTTTTTTTGGACTTAGGAAAAAAAACAGTACTTACAGCTTCATAACACCAGTCTTTGAGAATGTCAAGTTCTCCAGAAATCATAGCCTAAAAAGGGAAAGGAAAAAATAAGCAACAAAACAACAAGGAGCTTTCGAGGCAGGAAACCTTCGGCTCCCAGCCTGTGGGCCTCAGGTTAGGCTGCACTAGTGGGTGTTCCCTCCCCGGGCCCTGGGGATGAGGCTTTGGACACCAGTGGCACCACTTCCTGTGGGGGGAGCCGATCCCCAGGAACCCAGAGACTGGGACAGATCTGGTAAGGAGGTGGGAGGTGCAAGAGAAGGAGAGGAGTGAGGAGTCAGGTGCCCTTGGGCAGAACTGTGGGCAAGCCAGGGGCTGAGAACATCCCACATCTCCCAAGGAAGAAACTGACTGGAGTCTGGCTGCTACTTTTGGGAATTGTTCCCATTTCCACCTCCTCCCAAGCCAGCCCAAAGTAGCACAAAAGACCTGACAACTGAGGGAGGAAGAGGAACTTCAAGGAGGCTGCTGTGGGCTTTCTGTGGTCCCATGAAGGCCCTTAGTAATGCCTATCCTGACTGGGCTGGAGGGCGCCTGGGTTCCTGCTGTGTCCTGGGGGCCACAGAGAGAGGCAGAGACATGGCAGGGAACAGACAACCAACCTTGGGGAAGAGCCTTAAGGGGTGGGCTGCAGCATAACCTTGAGAAGCATACCCCTCCCTCTCTAAAGACCAAAAGGGCAGGGGGTGGGCGTAGGGGAGGTTGGTTGCCAGAGACAGCAGGGTGAGGAAGATGTCTTTGGCTGTGGGCCTCACTCTCACCATGAGCTCAGGCTGGCCAGGGGCCAGTGCTCTGCCTGAAGGTGGCCGCCTACTTCTTTCCCACACCTAAAAGATCCCTGGCACAAACACCCAGCCCCCCGCAGTTTCTCCTGGGGAAGTCTCAATGGAACAGCTTCAGGTAGGAAGTTGTGAGCGAAATGACACCGAAGGCACTGGACTGATTTTCAGGAAATGAAGTGGAAGAGATACTCATTCCCTGGAGCATTCGCATCTCATGGGTGAAGCATGAAATGACAACAGAGTCAGCCAGGGCCACAGGTGACTACCAGCCCCTGTTCAGGGACAAGGGCATGGGGAAGCTGGGGGCCTAGGCATGGGGTGTGGTCAGGCTTCAAAACCCTAGGAAGGGCATTGGGCATAGCCTATGGGATGGCTACAGCCAGGCAGGAGCCTGAAGGGAAGGTGCCTGCTCAGAAAACAGCCTAAGCAGCCAAAGTCTGGGCTCAGACCCAGGGTGTCGGCTGCGGATGGGGAAGTGGTAGGGTGGACCAGCTGGGGAGGGCACCTGCACCCACCTCCAGGACGTTAGGGATGATGTCATTCTCACATTGCTGCAGAAACCGGTCCTTGTCAAAGGCCGGGTCTACCCGGAGGATCTCCGTGAGCACCTCCGACATCTCTGTCTTGGAGAACAGGCCCCCTGCAGGGAGCGTAGCCGGGAGTGGGTTGGGGATTTGGGACTCTCCCTATGGCCAGCATGGGAGGTCCTGGGGTAGTTCACTCACCCAGCAAGTCGGTGACCTTGTCTGTTAGGGCCCGGGATGCCCGGATGAGCACATTGTCACTCTCATCATATTTCATCTTCATCTCGAAGAACCCTGCAGGGGAGGGACAGGGACTAGAGGAGGGCTCTTTCCAGACAGATACCCCCTTGCCACAGCTTTCAGGGGCTCCCTGCAGGATCCACCCCTGATGTAGGTTGGAGCAGGGTGGGGATCTCTGTAAGCCTGCCCACCTACCTGGCGAGGCTGCGGAGACCCCTCAGCAGTGGCCCTAGTGGGGCTGTGTAAATTACAGGGCGCCACCCCCTCAGGCTGTTGCTTCCACTACAAAGGAAACATAAGCCTCTAGCAGTCCTCACAGGACAAGGGATGGGGGCGTGTGGTATGATGGCTTTCCCTGCCAGCACCTGGGAATATGCATACCCAGCCAAAACCAAACTCCAGCCCTTACACCTGCCACAGGACAGGCTGGCCATAGCCTCTGTCAGCAACAGGGTTCCTGGGGCTTGACTCTTCTTGTAAGGGAGCCATTACCTACAGTCTCCTGGCAGAATGTATAGCTGTGTGATTAGGGGACCACTGAGTCCTATGTTCTCTTCTGTAAAATGGCGACCTGTCTTGTGCCCAGTTTGGGGGGGAATGCCCTGCAGCCAGACAATTCCCTGGGTCCCAGGTAGGTGGTCATGGGCCCTGGACACATTGCTGCCACTCACTGTTGAACACCACGTTGTTGTCCTTGAAGTCCTTCCACTGCTGGTACCACTTGGAGTCCTTGTGTAGCACAACCCCCAGGGCCTCCCTGGGGAAAAGGACAGGAGGGCTGGCATAAGCAGCAGCTCTGGAGCCCCCTAGCCCAGGGCCCTGTGCCCTCCCCTGATTGTGGGGAAGGGTCTATGGGGACAGACAAGGAGGCAACCCCAAGCTCAGGGTTTGCCATAACGACTCGCCCTCGTCTTGGGCTCCTGCCTTCTTTCTCCCTTTTTTCCCTCAAATTCTCTGAAGGAAGCCAGGAACCTCAGCAGAAAGCAAACTTGAGAAACGGACTTGAGGAGGAGCCTTGGGTGGGCCCCTGCAGGCAGATAGCAGTGTAGGTACTGGAAAGGAAGGTGAGCGGGGACCTACTCATTGGGCTCAAACACTTTTTCTTCCTTGAATTTCTCTCCTGCAAATTCTGTCCGTTTCCGGAGTCGCTGGGGCCTGCGGTAGGGCCCGATCTGCCCCAGGACACTGTCGTCTAGCTCTTTCTTCACAGACTCCACCCCCTGCCAGGGAAGCAGAGGGGGCTTCGCATGGGTGCCCCGGTCTGGACACCTTGAGCCACACACTCGAGGCCGGACCGGGTCTCACCTGGGAGAGGGCTTTGAAGGCTGCCGTCCTGCCAAGCTTCTCTCCGCCCTTGGACACTGACTCTGCCGACTGTTTGGCTGTTTTGGCTGCTCCCTCCACACCCTCCTTGATTTTCTGGGCAAGGTCACTTTTACTGACTTCATCAAGGCTCTGACACAGACATATGCAGAGAGAGGGGCGGGTGATGGCACAGCATCCCTGGGCCGTGGCCTGGTGGAAAGAATTTCCCAGGAGCCAGATCCTCCCAAGGGCCTGCCCAGGCCTCTGGGATTCCTCCAGGAATCCCAAGACTCAGCCACACACCCTCTAAGAATACCACCCATGGCTCCAGGCAAGATGCTGGCTCAACTGGCCTCTCCCCAAAAATAGGCAGGAGTCCTCTGGGGACTCAGGAACTGCCCTGCAACAAGGAGTCAGTCGAAGGGAAGGCAGCCCAGGATATGAGGGTATGCCCACCCAGAAAGTCTAACTCCCACCTCCACTCTCAGCTAGGGTGAAAGTGACCCCTCTCCTTCCATTTTTAAGCAAAAATTCTTTCTCCTCTAGGACACACTAGTACCACATGCACAGCCAACTTAAAGCGTCAACTGTCACATAAATGGACAATGGTCTGACCGCATCCCCTTTCCTGCCTTTGAACCCCAGAAGCCTCTAAAGGTGTCCTCAGGGTGGGCCTCCCTCCAAGGCCACCCCACCCCCAGCAGCCAAATCATCCTCTGGTAGCAGACAACTCTTCCAGCAGCCTCCAATATGCAGGCTGTGGGGAGTGGCAGTCAAGGGGCCTCAATGGCCCCAAAGGCTCCAGGTGGGTGCTGGACCATCACCTCTTTCACAGTGCCTGTCAGCTCCCCCAGCTTCCTTCGTATCACTTCACTGGTCCGAACGGTTTCCGATTCAATGGTTTTCTAAGGTAGAGAATGTTATTTTTTTTTTTTGAGATTTCTCTTACAACTATAGGTTCCAAGGAGTATTTTCTCAGCACTCCCCTCTTCCCCATGCCTACCATCCAATCCCCCATGGGCAGGACCCACATAGTAGTTCCCGGTAAGGGAGTATACATTAGGGACACTCAGATGGAAAAGGCCTTGCCCATGGCTGGGTAGGGGCCAACAGGATAAAAACACAAAGGATCTGAGGCAAGTGCCCACATTTCTAAGGCTCAAGCTCATGGGTAACATGCAGATACAGTACCTGTCTCCCAGAGCCCTTACAAACAAAGGAAGCTGAGCCCATTCCCACCACCTAGTGCTTGGCAGCTCCTCAAGACAAGGCAGCAGTAGTAAATGAGTAAGATACCAGCACCATCACCCAGTTTCCACCCCTCTTCATGTGCAGAGCAACAGCCAGGAGCTCTCAGGAGCAGTACATCTCAAAGCTGGTACACACAGGTCCCCTGGGGACCCATGACAACACAGGTCCGGAGGGTGTGAGATCCTGCATTTCTCCTCCAGAAGCTGGTGCTGCTGACCTGACAACCACACTTTGAGCTACAGAGGACGCTACAGTCTCATGGCAGAACTGAAAGTCCTGGTGACCCAATCATATTCCCTGGTTCCTTCTCATCAGTGCAGTGACCTCACCTCCTTCGAGCCACACCGCCCCCAAGGCTCAAGCTCCTCTAGCTGAGCCCTGAGTGGGCTCAAAGGATGTCAGCTGAGAGAGATCAAGGCAAAGGGACTCACGTATTTCCTTCTGGCTTCCTGGAGTGCATCTGACTCTTCCAGTTTTCTGGCCTCATCTCGGAATTTTTTAATACTTTCTTTCATTTCTTTGTTTTTGGCTAATTCTTGTTTGATATTATCTAGTAAGCCAGACAGGAAGCCTTTTCTATTTCCAGAAGAATATGATTTGGACTAGAAAGAATATGAAAGAAAAAATTAGAAAGCAGACTGGAAAAACATATGCTGAAATGTCCCCACTGACAGATGAGGAGTATTTAAAATTTTCTCCTTTCTGGCAAGCACCATGACTCATACCTGCAATCCTAGCACTCTGGGAGGCTGAGGTGGGAGGCAATTGAGCTCAGGAGTTCGAGACCAGCCTGAGTAAGAGTGAGACCCCATCTCTACTAAAATTAATAAAACTTGCCAGGCATTACGGCAGGCACCTGTAATCCCAGCTACTTGGGAGGCTGAAGCAGGATTTTAAGGTTGCTGTGAGCTAGGGTGACACTAAGGCACTCCAGCCTGGGCAAAAATGAGACTGTCTCAAAAAAAACCCAAAAAATTATTTTTTCTCCTTTCTGTTGATACAGGCTTAACAATTATTAGCTATCTCTTTTATAATAATAATAATAACAATTAGGTAGGCATAGTGGCTCATGTCTGTAATTCCAGCACTTTGGGAAGATGGAGGGTCACTTGAGCCCAGAAGGCCACAGCCACAGTGAACTATATGATTACACTACTGCACTCCAGCCTGGGCAACAGAGCAAGACCCTGTCTCAAAAATAAAAAGGAAGGCTCAGTGCCTGAAGCACAGTGGTTATGGCGCCAGCCACAGGCACTGAGGGTGGTGGGTTTGAATCCAGCACAGGCCAGCTAAATAACGACAACTGCAAAAAAAATAGCCGGGCATTGTGGTGGGCACCTGTACTTGTGAGGCTGAGGCAAGAGAATCGCTTAAGCCCAAGAGTTGGAAGTTGCTATGAGCTGTGATGCCACAGCACTCTACCCAGGGTGACATAGAGAAACTCTAACTCAAAAAAGAAAAAGAAAGAAAAGGTTGCTATCCTTGGAAAAAACCAACATACCCAGTGGCAAACCCTGTGGAGGTTGGGGAAAAAAGCTCAGCTCCAGATACAAGAGCCACTACTGTACACAGTTCCACGATAGGGGCTTCCAAATCAAGCAGAGCCAGATTTAAATCCCTGCTTGGCCATGTGCATAACTAAGAAGAGTGGGCTCAAAGAAAAACAGCTTAAGGAGCCATTGTTAAGACAGTCAAGTTAGTGAAAAGTGGCCTCCTGCGGTGACGTTTCCCTAAGTATATTGAGTATACCAAATTTGGGGCAACTGCTCCCTGACCCCCAATAAGCCACAAGGGAAAGCTGCACCAAGCCTGTGGAGTCTTATGTACTTCTCCACAGAAGGGGCGGCTGGGCCATCTGCCAGCAGCCCATAGTCCCCTTCAGATGCCACCTTTTCTCTGGGGGAAGCCCAGGTTCTAAGACCATCCAGGGTCGCACCACCCGTATAGCAGCCCTTCCCTAACACACACCCCAGGCTGCACACCATGGGTACAGGGGACTGGACAACTTAAGGGAAAGCATCGCAGGCAGAGCCCATCCCACACCCATCATGGCCCCAGGGCAGAATTAGGGAAATAATTAACCACCTGTGGCAAGAAGGCAACTGAGTTGGCTATAGGGAATGAAGGCATGTGGACTGCCTAAGTATGCAGGTTCAAGAAGGGCCTCAGGTTTGGGACTTCCCCCCTCATGGCAGTGAGGCACCAAAAGAAGCATGGTTGAAGAGGAATGACCAGGAGAAACTGAGGCCCAGACACAATCAGGTGACTCTATGTCAATGCCTACAGGGCTATCTCCCAGAAAAGGGAATAGCCATGCTTGCCAAGGGATCCACAAGCAGAAGCCACAGGGAGGTAGAATTCACCTATCCCTTCCTCCTGTGAATAAGGTCTGACTTCTCAAACCTCTCCTGTGTCTGTTGGCCTGCGTGTCCTTTGTCACTTACCAGTGGCGGTTCTCTACCTGGCCGGCCTATCTGATAGGTCGAACCATGGGGGAGGTTGTGGCTGGAAACAAACTGGATTCCACCGCCGAGGGATCCCTGATTGGGGCAAAGAAGAGAAAAACCCATTCAAACAAGAGGCAGACTGAGAAATAAGCAGACTACAACAAAAAAGCAGGGGTTGGCTGGGTGAGTTATCTCATGCCTCTAATCCCATGGCTTTAGGAGGCCAAGGCAGGAAGATCACTTGAGTTCAGGAGTTTGAGACCAGCCTGGGCAACATAGTCAAACTCTATCTCTACAAAAGTTAGCCGCACTTGGTGATGCGCACCTGTAGTCCCAGCTACTTGAGAGGCTGAGGGGGAGGACCACTTGAGCCCAAGACTTTGAGGCTGCAGTCAGCTATTACCGTGCCACTGCACTCCACCCTGGGTGACAGAGTGAGACTCTGTCTCTAAAAAAAAAGAAAAAGCAGCGGTCACCTGCAACTCATTCATCAATTTTTATAACATGTCTGCCACGTCCTGGGCATTCTGCAATCTTCCTAAAGTCTGAGAAGCCAGTAGAATTTGGTAGAAAGAGAAAATGCTATGTCTACACTTCCAGGGCCTATTATCTACCCTCCTGCCTCTGAACCAATGGGTCTTAGGAAATGCCAACCTATAGGGAAAGAAGACTAAATATACCAGTAAAATTTAACTCCGAAGACTAGAGGTTTGGACTTTCAGAGACAAACACCAATAACTTATTGCCCCAGCAACACCCTTGGAGTAAATCTGCAATGTCCCACTAAAGGGCTGGGCTACAAACACAGCAATTTAGGAGAGTCACTGTGGAAAGACTCAACAAACCTCATGAAAGGTACTTTTTTATCCTACTAAATGACAAAATTGAAGCTCTACACAAGTCCTGTTCAACTCTGTAAACTGGCATCCAGCACCGGGCCTGACACTTTGATGTCCAATGGCCCAAAAGAACCATTCTTCCATTTCCACATATCCTGAGCCTTTCTTCTCTGTTCCCTGCCTCCTAACCTCTGGGATCCCTAAGCAGGATTCCAAACCAACACAAGTGCCACTATCTTTTTTATAGTTACTTGAGGATAATTCTTGGGAGTGTAACTTGTTTTACTTCAATATTTACCTATACCCATTGATTAGAGAGCCACTGACTTCAGCAACCATCTAAAATAGAAATGGGCCGCTGTCTAACCTGGGAGAGAAATCTCAAGCTAAGTTTGGTTCCCTCTCAGTCTTGTGCCCAATGACAAACATATATAAACTTAGCCTCTTAACTCTGACTCAAAAGACTGAGAAAAAAAAAATCATCCTAAGTTAAAGACATCTTCTTCGCTGGGCGGGGTGGCTCACGCCTGTAATCCCACCACTAGGGAGGCTGAGGCCGGTGGATAGCTTGAGCTCAGGATTTCAAGACCAGCCTGACCAAGAGCGAGACCCTGTCTCTAAAAAATAGACAGGCGTTGTGGCAGGTGCCTGTTGTCCCAGCTACTTGGGAGGCTGAGGCAAGAGAATCGCTTAAGCCTAAGAGTTGGAGGTTGCTGTGAGGTGTGACGCCACGGCACTCTACTGAGGGAGATCTAATGAGACTCTGTCTCAAAAAAAAAAAAAAAAAAAGAGGGCAGCGCCTGTGGCTCAAGGAGTAGGGCACTGGCCCCATATACCGGAGGTGGTGGGTTCAAACCCAGCCCCGGCCAAAAAAAAAAGACATCTTCTTCCGACATTCTGCGTGCAATGGGATATTTTCCTTCCTCATAACAGTCTGGCTCTGGATTCAGACTGACCTAGGCTTTGGACCAACTTTGGGACTGTGGACAGGCTGCTTAACTTTTCTGGGCTAGCTTCCGATTTCCTAATCTAATGAAATAAGGACAATAGCAGCAATATGAAGTACTATTTTCTGGGTGCGCGTTAAACGCTTCCACCGCCCTATAAGCCCAAGAGCTCTTAACCAGTGTGAGGACCACCCCCCGCACTTCCACACTGAACACTACAAGCAGTAGAGACTGGGCATTTAAACGCAAGTTGCGAATGTCACAAATTTTCGCCTTCCTCTCGCTGCCGCCCCGGCCACCTGGCACTCCTCCGCACATGTGGGGTCTGATCAGGAAGCCAGGGGTGGTCGGCTCCCCGCTCGGCTCCGCACACAGCCATCCCCCGCCCGGTGCGCTCGGTCCCCTCCCTCAGGCCTCGCTCTGTGGCCCTTGCTCCAGCTTCGGCTGAGCAACGACCCAACCCCAAGCTTCCCGCGGAGCCCAGGGAAGGGCCGCGGGAGCCAAGGGCCTGAGGAGAAGGAGACCCTAGAAGCCGCAAGCTCGGAGCCCCCTAACACGGCCCTGCCAGCTCCACACGTCCGCTCACCCGCGGACAGCGGCACCAGCCACCCCGCAGCGCCGCCGCCGCCATGTTGGAAGATCCCGTAAGACCTTCTTGCGTCGCGGCCCGACTGCGTCATCCGTCGCGTCTGCCGGGCGCACCGCCCCCCGCGGGGCGGTGTTTCGGGGAGAGCGAGGTCTCTGATTCGGGTTGTGTCCTGAGGGGGCGGGCAATTCCTAGACAGAGTGGCCTCTGATAGGGCTGGGTTTTGAGAGAGCGGGGCCTGTGGCTGGATGTGGCTCCCGGGGCGTGCACTCCTGAGAGCCTCAGATCTGTGGTTGGGCCAGACTGCGAGGGCGTGGATTCAGCCGACAACCGGGATTCTCCCTGCGGATCGCCCGTGGATTGAACGGCCGCAGGACAGATTCAGTTGGATTGTGACTGGCGGACAAGCCCGAGAGTGGCTGAGTCTGTCTCACCCTGACAGTGACTGACAGACCAGCAAGTTGCGTTGCTCCAAGAGTGAAGGAGCCCCACTCTCAATACAGCACTTTGGGAAGATGCCTGTTGGTTTTGGCCCAGAACAGGAAGGGGAAGCTGAGACCAGGCTGGTTTTAGTCCAGTCCCGCATCGATTTAGTGTGGATTGACACACCTTTACCTGAGGAAGCCCAGGCCTTTTTCATTCCAGCACCCCAGATGCTATTTTTCATTTGGAGAACGCCGCCATTAAGTGGCGATCCTTTACATGACCGTACAGTTTGAGGCTGGGGAGAGGAGGCGTGCTGGCTCCTAATGTATGTTGCTATTGTCCTGTTGAAGGCTTTTGCATTATTGACCTGTGATATGGTTTGTGGGACTTCATTCCTTGAAAGGAGGTAGCTTGGTACTGGGAAACAAGCTTTCCCTGGCTTCAGGGCTGGACAGATGTGTTCCCTCAGGAGCTTCCCCTCAATGTGGAAGTAAGGGATTGAGGGCTTCCACTCCAGCTTAGTATGGGATGTTTTTACTGCAAGAGGGGCAAACTAGTTAAGCAGCTGAGGTACACAGGTTTATTGCTGAGACAAAGATCTGGGTTAGAAATCCAGACGTTTAGTTGTAGTTGAAACCACAGGGTTGGACAAGGGCACCCGAGAACACCGTGTCATTAGGGTATATCAAAGACCCAAAGAAAAAGTAAGGGAGGAAGAGCCTGGGAAGACTGTTGAACATGTAGGAATAGGACCTGGAGGGCTTTGAAGAAGGCAGGTGGAATGTTACAAAGTTCAGGCAAGGCCAGAACTGTATCCACTCACTGTCTTGCATTTTGCAGTGTGGAGGTCATTGGTGAGATGAGCAAGGATGGTTTTGGCTGAATGGCGAATATGACAGATTTCAGCGTGTTGGGATTTTTTTTTTTTTACAGAAGTGGGCTGGAGCCAGCTTGTAATTACTTGTAGGAGTCAGCTGGTAGACTTTCAAGAATTTTTGAAGCCAGTTGTTAAACACAACCAACATATAACAATTAATTGTACAAACTTATGATCAAATGAACCATGATAAAACAATGGTAATAAATACCCCAAATTCATCACTTCCTAATTATTTTACTATGTTAGTATTATCTGTGCTGTTGTATTTACCTACATAGTATCTGCATACTGGAAATACTACATTATGTGAGACACTGCATTTCTTATTTCTATTACATTAGTAGTTAGAAATCAGCCACAGTGGGAGTATTTACACCACAGGTATTAGCAAACATTATTTATCAGAAGCTTTTGGATTTGTATATTTATTGAGCCAGTTATTAAACATTTAATGAGAACAGCAGTGGTTGAGAACATAGGGACAGTGAACATAGTCTCTTCCAAGGAATCTTTGCTGTGCACAGAAGGTGAAATGATGACAGCTGGAAGAACATATGGGAAGTGAGTGTGCTTTGTTTTCTCCAACTTTTTATTTTGTAAAATTTCAAAGCTACAGAAAAAATTCTGAGAATAATACAGTAGAACTCTGTAAGTTGACCACCTGAGGGACTGTAACAAACTGGTCAACATATGGAGGTGGTTAACATAAGGAACTAGGCCTGTTGTACATATGGTGCATGTCCACTCCATGAAAATTAGGTCACGTTAAGAGGATGGTCAGTGTAGGGAGGTGGTCCGCAATGGAGGTTCTACTGCGTAATGAACACTCACTATCTATCTAGATTCATATAAACTCACTTGCTTTAACATTCTCTCTTTTTCTACATGTATATACAGTCATGCATCACTTAACAACAGGGATACTTTCTGAGAAATGCATCCTCGATGACTTTGTCATTGTGTGACCATCATACAAACCTACATGGTACAGCCTACAGCCTATGAAACACTTAGGGTATGTGATCTAGCCTATTGTTCCTAGGATACAGGACTGTGCAGCATGTTACTGTACTGAATATGATAGGCAACCAGAACACAGTAGGAAGTATTCATGTATCTTAAACATACCTAAATGTAGAAAAGCTACTGTAAAAATACAGCATAATAATCTTATGGGACCACCACTGTATATGAAGTCAATAGTTACAAAAATCTCATTATGGGCCAGGAGTGGGGTCTCATGCTTGTAATCTCAGCAATTTGGGAGGCAGGAGCATTACTTGAGTCTAGGAGTTTGAGATTAGCCTGAACAATATAACAGGACCCTGTCTTTATAAAAAACTTTTCTTCTTCTTTTTTTTTTGGTTTTTGGCCGGGGCTGGGTTTGAACCTGTCACCTCTGGCATATGGGGCTGGTGCCTTACTCCTTTGAGCCACAGGTGCCACCCTTTTCTTCTTTTTTTGAGTCTCTCTCTCTGTCTTCCTCCCGCCCCCCCCCCACCCATCTGGACAGCAAAGCTCATTGTGAACGCAAACTCCTGGGCTCAAGTAATCCTCCTCCCTCAGACTCAAGTAGCTTGGACTATAGGTGTCCCATCATGCCTGGCTAATTTTTAGATTTTTTTTGTAGAGACAGGGTCTTGCTATGTTGCCCAGGCTGGTCTTGAACTCTTATGTTCAAGCAATCCTCCCACCTTTGTCTCCCAAAGTGCTGGGATTAGAAGTATAAGTAACCATGCCAGCTCTATTTTCTCTTTATAGGCTTTAAAAATTCTAAAATCCAATCATTTATTGCATTTGGTTGTCATGTCTCCTGTAGTCAACCATAACCTGGAAAAGTCTCCTAGATTTGTGTGTGTGTGTGTCTTTCATGAGCATGACAACTTTAAAAATCTGTCATTTTGTAAAGGTGTTCCACAATCTGAATTGGAATGATTAATTCATCACGATGAGGTTCCAATTTTGTCAAGAACATTCCATAGGTATGTGTATTTTCCAGTGTGTCCCAACTGGAGGTCTAGAACATAAGCTTCTCCCACTCTAGGTGATATTAAGTTCAATGGCTTGGTTACAAGTTGGTCCTTTTTAGCAAGAGAAGTCTGTGTGTGTTTACATGAGGGAGTAGATCTGAGAAGGGGTCAGCCCTGAATCTAGGAGAGACCCCTCTTTCCCTAGGAGGGTATGCAGAGAGGAGACGGCAGTGGCTGGGAAATCTGTTCTTAGCCAGACAGGACATGGAAGTAGTGTCCTTTTGAGCGTTGCTCCAGCCTAGAGTGGATAGAGAATCTTGTCTCTGCAGTCCCATCCTGGTCCCCCAGTGAGAAGTGGCAGGACTGGGGACTGATACAGCCAGGAGGATGCTGTCTGTGGAATCTCAGGCAATCACTTCCTGGTCTTCATGTTCTTCACCCATTTGTGAATCCCTTGGGAGTCTGACACCTGTCATGTCCTGAGATGGGTAGGCCAGTGTCTGGCACATAGATACTCACAATGAATGAATAAATGAAAGAGCTCCTGACGGACCTCATGTGAAATCTCTTGGATGTGGCAAACCTTATTTATAGCACAGGTTTCCCGGCTGAAAGTAGCTTCCAACTGTTGCTTACTGGCTGAGGACAGGGGCCAGTGGTATCAATACCAGCTAATGCATTTATTAGCACTGTCCAGGTACCAGGTACATCACCTCACCTAAATCTATATACTGTATGTACCCCATCTCACATCTTTCAATAATCTTCAATGGTTAGGATGTAATTTTTCTATTTCTGCATAACAGATCACCACAAATTTAGTGGCTAAAAACAACACCCATTTATCATCTCTCAGTTCTGTAGGTGAAAAGATTGGCTGGGTGCTCGCCTTGGAAGCACATACACTGAAATTGGAACACAAGCAAAAAGATTAGCCTGGTTCCTGGGCAAAGACGGCATGCAAATTTGTCAAGCCTTAAAGATTTTTACAACAATGTATGTGTGGTTAATACTGTATTCACACTTAGCAATTTGTGAAAAGGGTAGATTTCATGTTTTTACCACAACTAAAAAAAAAAAAAGGAATCATTCTGAACTGAGTTCAAGGTCAGAATCAAAATAAACCAGGCTAGGTTCAAAACCAACTCATCTAGGGAAGAATCTGCTTCAAGGTCGTTCAGGTTGCTGGCAAAACAGTTCCTTGCAGCTGTTGAGCTGATGACCAGTTTCCTTACTACTTGTCAGCTGGGGGCTCTTTGCTCCTTGGGGCTGCTCGAGTTCCTCCTCACATGGCCCCTCCACCTTCAAAGCCAGCAATACCATCTCTGTCTTCCTCATGCTTGGACTTTCTCTGACATGCCCTCTGCTGTTAGCCAGGGGAAAATGCTTTGCTTTTATTTATTTATTTTTTTATTTTTCTTTTTTTTGCAGTTTTTGGCCAGGGCTGGGTTTGAAGCCACCACCTCCAGCATATGGGGCTGGCGCCCTACTCACTGAGCCACAGGTGCCGCCCAATGCTTTGCTTTTAAAGGTCTCTTGCAATTAGATTGTGCACACCCAGATAATCTTCCTTTTGTCACAGAATATAACCCTGGGAGTCTGGAGAGGGCTTGCTGTCTGCTTGGTGAGTGTCTTATCATTGCATGGTGGAAGGGGTGAACAAACTACCTTAGGTTTCTTTCATAAGAGCACTAGCCCTGTGCATGAGGGCTGTATGTATGAAGCTTGAGAGAACACAGACATTCAGACCAAGACACATACCTGTAGTCTCAGAACTTTGAGAGGCTGAGGCAGGAGGATCACTTGAGGCCAAGAATTTAAGAACAACCTGCGAAATACAGCAAGACCTCATCTTTACAAAAAAGTTTAAAAATCAGCCAAGTATGGTGGCATGTGCTACTTGAAAGGTTGAGAGGCAAGAGGATCATTTGAGCCCAGGTATTTGAAACTGCAGTGAGCTATGATGACACTACTGCACTCTAGCCTGGGCAACAGAGCAAGACCTTATCTCTAAAAAAGAAAGGTGGAAAAACTGTCAAGGTGTCAAAACAAGGCAAGTCTGAGAGACTATTGCCTAACAAGGTTGTCAATTAAATGTCATGCCAGATCTTGGGACAGAAAAAAGATATTAGAGAAACATTGACAAAATCTGAATAAAGTATAGATGCTAGTAAATTATAATGTGTCAGTATTGGTTCATTAATTGTAATAAGTATACCCCAATAATCTAAGACGTTACTAATAGGGGACACTGGGTAGGGGGTATATGGGGACTCTCTATAGATGTGGTCCACCCCCACTGGTACTGCTACTGGTCTAATGGCCTATTCAGAACCAAGCCACACAGCAGGAGGTGAGCTGCAGGTGAGTGAGCTAAACTTTATCTGCATTTTCAGCCACTCCCCATCAGTCACATCATGGCCTGAGCTCTACCTCCTCTCAGATAATCAGAAGCATTAGAGCCTCGATAGGAGTGGGAACCCTACTGTAAACTGTGCATGTGAGGGTCTAGGCTGTGCCTCCTTCTGAGAATCTAAAGCCTGATGATCTGAGGTGGAAATGTAATGTGCTTGAATCATTCTAGAACCATCCCCTACTCCCTTATCTGTGGAAAATTGTCTTCCTTGAAACCAGTCCCTGGTGCCCAAAAGGTTGGGAACTGCTGCTCTCCAGTATCTTTGTAATTTTTGTGTAAATTAATTTTTCTAAAATAGAAAGTTTAATTTTTTTTTAAAAGCCTACTTATTTGTAAGGCAAACTTTGGTATCTGAATTATTTATTTCATTAATCAGTGCTTTCACATATATCCTCTGTGTCATTCATTCTTTTCATACACTCAATTTGAATTCTCTTGTGGCAATTATGTTTCTTTCTTTCTTTTTTTTTTTAGGAGACAGAGTTTCACTATGTCATGTGTTGTCACAGCTCACAGCAACCTCCAACTCTTGGGCTTAAGTGATTCTCTTACCTCAGCCTCCCAAGTAGCTGGGACTACAGGTGCCTGCCACAACACCTGGCTATTTTTTGTTGTAGCTGTCACTGTTGTTTGGCAAGCTGGGGCTGGGATTGAACTTGCCAGCTCCCGTGTATGTGGCTGGCATCCTAACCGCTGAGTCATCAGTTATGTTTCTTTCCATTTCTTCTACTCTTAACATCATTTGTCCCCATTTTTTTGTTATATTTTATAAAGCAAGTAAGTTTAATAATGCTGTGTATTAATTTTTATGGTAATGTGTATTATTATGCAATTGGGTTCTTCTTCATTTTTTTTGGCCTAAATGATTTTTTTATGATATGAATATTGCTGACAAAGTGATTTGAATAACAATAAGAGCTATGACTTATTGAGTGTGCCTGGTGCTTTATGTACTGGCTTAGTTAGGTCCTTTTTGGTTGAAGGGAGATGGGCACCTAAACCACTCAGCTAGGCCTTGTGGGAAGTCTGGTCATTGAGCCTGCTGGAGACTGGTCATGCCTCCTGCATACCCTGAGACAGAGGAGCCTGTTGCCTCTAGTCTCATGCTCTTCTCATTCCTATTCTCCCAACAACCCTCTCAATGGCTGTTATGGGCTCAACTGTGTCCTCCCAAAATTCATACGTTGAAGTTCTAACTCCCAGAACCACTAAATGCAGCTGTATTTGGAGACAGGTCCTTTAATGAGGTCACTAAGGTACAATGAGGCCATTAGGGTGGATCTTGATCCAAAGGATTAGGGGTCCTCATAAGAAGAGGAGGGATTAGGACACAGACACACACAGAGGGACACCATGTGAGGGCACAGGGAGAAGGCAGCTGTCTGCACGCCAAGGAGAGAGGCCCAAGAAGGAACCGGCCCTGCTGACACCTGGTCTCACTTTCAGCCTCCAGAACTGTGAGGCAATATATTTTTGTTGTTTGAGCCACCAAGTCTGGGGTACTCTGTTATATCAGCCCTAGCAAACCAATATAAGGGACTCTCTGTATCTTCCCTCTGGCTCACAGCTCCAGCCCACTCATGGCAGCTGCTGCCCACGGGCCTCTGCCATCTGTCTGCCTTCTGCTTGGCTTCCTTTCCACTTTTACGCCTTCAACTCAGCTGACTCTTCCATCTCCGGTGCTCCTTCTCTCGGTATAATTATAGCAGCTGGCACTGGGTGCCCAACTCCTCTCTGCCAGATTGTCTGCTCAAGGAAGCTGTTATCTCATTTAACACCATCCGGATGACCCTAGGAAGTGGGGACTGTCACTAGCCCTCTTATACTGATGAGGCACCCAAAGCTTCCACAGGGGAAGGAGGTGGCCCGCAGCCATATGTCTGGTGTCAGAAAGAGAATCCGGGTTGGGTGCAGAGGCTCACACCTGTAATCCCAGCACTTCAGGAGGTCATATGGGATGATCAGGAGTACAAGACCAGCCTGAGCAATAGTGAAACCCTGTCTCTACTAAAAACAGAAACATTCGCCAGGCTTTGTGGTGTGTGCCTTGTAGTTCCACCTACTCAGGAGGCAGAAGCAGGAGGATCCCTTGAGCCCAGGAGTTTGAGGTTGTAGTGAGCTATGATACCTCTGTACTCTAGCCAGGACAAAAGAGTAAGACCTTGTCTCAAAAAAAAAAAAAAAAAGGATAAAGGAAATCTGGGTCAGACACAGTGGCTCATGCCTGTAATCTCAGCACTTTAGGAAGTCAAAGAGGGAGCATCACTTGAGACCAGGATTTCCAGATCAGCCTAGGCAGCATAGCGAGACCCTGTCTCTATGAAAAATAGAAAAATCAGTTGGGAGTGGTGGTGCATACCTGTAATCCTAGCACTTTAAGGGGCTGAAGCAAGAAGATAATGCTTGAGCTCAGGGGGTTGAGGATGCAATGAGCTATAACTACTGTGCCCCTGCACTGTAGCCTTGTGGATAGAGCAAGACCTTGCCTTAAAAATAATAATAAGGCTTGGCGCCTGTAGCTCAGCAGCTAGGGCACCAGCCACATACACTGGAGGTGGCAGGTTCGAATCCAGCCCAGGCCTGCCAAACAACGACAACTCCAGCCAAAAAATAGCCAGGTGTTGTGGCAGGCGCCTGTAGTCCCAGCTACTTGGGAGGC
>CAUYRH010138965.1:0-34755 GCA_963574655.1 Perodicticus potto | reverse complement strand
TCCTTTGTTAGATAAACTCCCAAATATTTCATCTTCTTTGGCACTACTGTGAAAGGGATAGAGTCCTTGACTCTTTTTTCAGCTTGAATATTATTGGTATATATAAAGGTTACAGATTTATGGGTGTTGATTTTGTAGCCTGAGACGCTGCTATATTCCTTGATCACTTCTAAAAGTTTTGTAGTAGAGTCCCTGGTGTTTTCCAAATATACAATCATATCATCTGCGAAAAGTGAAAGTTTAATCTCTTCTGATCCTATGTGGATACCCTTGATCGCCTTTTCTTCCCTAATTGCAATGGCTAAAACTTCCATTACAATGTTGAAGAGCAATGGAGACAATGGACAACCTTGCCTAGTTCCTGATGTAAGTGGAAATGATTTCAATTTAACTCCATTTAATACAATATTGGCCTTGGGTTTGCTGTAGATGGCCTCTATTAGTTTAAGAAATGTCCCTTCTATTCCAATTTTCTGAAGTGTTCTGAACATGAAAGGATGCTGGATGTTATCAAAAGCTTTTTCTGCATCAATATATATCAGAAAACTTTATGTTGTGAAAACATGGAAGATTATCCATTGAACTCCATTGAGGCCTCATCTGTTTGGCCTATGTTTTTGACAGTGTTGAATATTCTTCTCTTTTACCCTTTATTTGTGGCTTCTAGAACATCACTCTCCCCTGTGCCTCTTCTTACCCCTCTGACTGTTCCTTTCAGGACTTTTCTAGTGGATTCTCTTCTCTTCTTTTATCTGTCTCTGATTTTTTAAACCTACTCTCCAAATATTGCTATCATTCAGGATATTGCTCTTGGATGTGCTCCCAATTATATAACCATCCTGACCAATATCATTCTCTCCCATGGGTTTATCAGTCAACCAAAATCATGAAATCTATGTTTTCATTCTCAGCTTCTCTATGATGTTCAAACTTACTGATGTTTCCACCTGGCTACTTACAGGCCTATGCAGTCTTGCCTTGCCCAACTGAACTGTTTTTCTCAACCCTTCTTCCTAACATTTTTTTCTTACTTCTGTATTTTTTATTTCAGCAAGCATTTCCAAATAGCTGGGTGAACAATTCTCTACTTCTCTCTCCTAACTCTCAGAATGAATCAAAATCATTGAGTCAAGTCTACTTTTATTATTCACCCAATGTTTGGATCCAGCATCCATTTCTTCAGCTACTAGCTTAGCATTTCTTATATCTCACAGAACTTTCCCTATTTGAGGATCATTGTTTTCTGTTCCATCATCCTCATGGCTTTCAGAGTGAGTTTAGTGGAATATAAATAAATCATTTTCCTCTTCTAATTAAAATCCTTCAATGCCTCCCCAATGTCTCATACTTGTTTCACATGACATCACAGATTTCCAGTGATCAGATTCTTCCTAACATTTTTATTTTTATTCATCTCTTTCATATGTTCCTTCCTGCATCTGTGACTGACATAAACACATAAAATAAGTTGGTTTAGCATTGTAGCTTGTTCCTTTGGGTAAGCACCACCTACTGACAGGGAAGTTAGTTTGCGCAGCCCTTTACAGCATTTACAATCTCAATCATACAGGGTGGATTTGAGTCTCACCCATAAGCACCACTTACTGTTTCAGAGATTAAACTGGGCAAACCATTATCTAAAGAGAAGAAAATCTAAAAATAAGTAACAGATGCTCTGGATGAGAAGAAATAAGAAAGAAACTACAGAAACATGAAAATTCAGAGGGAAAGGATACCGTCCCCCAAAGAAAACAATAACTTTGTTCCATTGGAAATCAACCACAACAAAAAAAATTGAAATGACTGATGAACAATTTCAAGTATGGATTGTAAGGAAGGTCAATAAAATACTAGAGAAAATAAAAATCCAACACAAAGAAACCACAAAAGCAATGTAAAAAGAAGTGAAAAATTCACTAAAGAAATCAAATTATTAAAAAAAAAATCAAGCAGGATTTCTGGAAATGAAAAATTTATTCAAGGAAATATGAAACACAGTGGAAAGTCTTATGAATAGGCTGGGTCAGGCAGAAGAAAGAATCTCAAGAGCTGGAAGACAAAACCTTTGACCTAAACAAACCAATGGGGGTGGGGGGAAAAAGAATAGAGAAATAAGAGGAACAAAGCCTGTAAGAATATGGGATTATGGAAAGAGGCTTAACAGATGAATCATAGACCTCCCAATACACAAAGCTGAGGACCTATTTGAGGGAATACTTAAGGAAAATTTCTCAGATCTTGCTAGAAATATGGACATCTAGATACTAGGAGTTCAAGAGACTCTTGGGAAATTCATTGCCATGAGGCAATCACCATGACATCATTAGACTGGCCATGTTAACATGAAAGAAGAGCTCCTACAATCTATAAGGCAAAAACATCAGGTAGTTTAAAAAGAAGGTTTGGTTTGTATAGAAGATTAAATGAAATATGATCTTTCATCATTCTGATGAAGACTACAAATTAAAATCTCCACTATAAAATTTTATATTAACCATCTACAAACTGTGTTGACAAGCTTTTACTTCTGATAAAATACATGAGATTATGTTCATTAAAGACTGCCATAATATCTGGCTTATTAATGGAAAGGTCCAATTTTTTTCTTTGGGTTTTGAATCAATTATATGACAAAGAAAATATACTTGTGCTGTGATCTGTGACACAGATAAAAGATGTAAATTGCCTAACTTGAAGCATATGATATCTTAACAATTTGAGGTTGTTCAGTAAAAGCAAGAATGTAGCATGCCTTTGTTCTATTTCAATTATGTCATCAGTAGTTGATTTTTCTCTCCTACGATGTAGTTTCAATAAGACTTGCTGGAAAGATTGTTAAAATTTGCCAAACTAATTTTAAGGTATTTTAGTACTCAATATTATGTTCTTCATATAATTAATAGACTTTAAATGACTGCTTCTTCTTATGCCTATATTTAATCAGAAACAAAAATTTTTTTCTTGTAAGAATTCACTTAGAGCTGATAATCACTTAAATTTTTTTTGAGAAAAGGTCAATATTTCAATCTTATTTATTTCAACAGGAAGTAAATAAATTGACCATTTAAAAAAAAGAAATAGTGTAATTTATAAAGGTAACGTCTGTAAATACCTCAAAAAAGTGCTAAACAACTAACGATGCTCTATCTGAAAAAACAAGTCAATTATAAAGGTCTCTATAAGATAAATTATTGTAACACTGGATATAATCAAATTTAAGTTTTTGTGTTAGTAGTACTATTATACCTATCTTGAGGGTCTTGCTTGTACTGTATCACATCATACCTTTGTTTAATTCTTAATAAACTGTTCACTTGTTAAAAAAAAATTAAATTAAATTAAATTAAAAAAACAATATTCTTGCTCTTTATTTTTGTTCATTTTTATTTTATTTCTCTCTACATATTCTCTACCATGATGTATGTTTTAATACTGGTTTCTCTTAATTATTTTCATTTCCTAGAAAGATTTTTAGTTTGTTTTTTGCATCTATGAATTATGAAGAGCTTTATTATTTTACCTTTTACTCCTTCCTAAATTTTTTTCCATAAATAAAATTCATCCAGAGAAATAAAATGCAAACTACTCTTTGTAATACTATGCCTCAGGAGAAAATATTATTCTATGTGTCTTCAAAATTTGGCCCAATCCATTCCAAAGGCCTAAACAGAAACTGTAAGTGGATACACACTTCAGTAACTCATAACTGTAATGTGGTTTTGTGACAATAGCTACAGTTCTCTGAAATAGTAGAAGATCAAAATCAATGAGATGTATAGAAAAATACATTTGAGAAAGGGGGGTCTGTCAGCTTATGGTCTGGGGTCTACAGGGGAAACCAGTGAGGGAGAGCTGACTGCAGAGATAACAATGGACAAAAATGGCTGAGAACCCTTCTCCAAATGAACAAAAGGTCCCTAGGAAGAAGGGCCTGCCTCGATATTTATTTAAGCGAGCTAGGGAGTAAGTGAATTGTCCCTGTAGGACCCCATGTTTAGCGAGCCCACTGTTTAACATTGAATCATCAAATTGTCTAAATTTCATGCTAGAAAGGATCTTGAAAAACCATTTTCTCCATCATTCTGAACATGACAGAACTAGTAGATTAGAGAAGAGGAAAAAAAGTGCTGGGAGTCCATTTATTTACCATAGTGGGCATACACTAGTAATGCTATGCTATCCCCACCACCTCCATCCTCATAAGTTCCAAACTTGTCGATTTTGTACTATACATACAAGTAGGCTGTATATGCTATTTTCCTTATTTACCTACAATTGTATTCCACAAACTATTAAGCATATAGAAAGAATTTTCATGTTATCCCCACTAGATAGCTTGTAAATCTTAATTAGATTAGCTGAAGGCTTACCCTTCTGCCTCTCTAACCCTTTCCCCACTACCAATCTGCATGATGTGGTCTGGGCCAATTGAGTGGTTTTGACTTCAGGACCCTAGTTACTGAGGACAAAGTTTTCTTAGTTTTTGCTCGTGCATTGCCTCAAACTAGAGCTTGAAAAACCAAGTCTTCACCAGCTAATTGCTATGAGGTGCTGTTTATGTGTGCAATCAGTAGTGTGGCTTTTTTTACGTAAGTTCTCTGCCTTTCTGCCCACATTCTCTCTGGATGCTTTGGTTTCATGATGGGTTTGGTGTTTCAGGTGTTTCAGGTCACTTTCTACTTGCAAAGGAAATTGAAAACATTTCTTCCCCACTCTAAAGGGTAATGTTATTTTCATGTATTGTCTTGCAAATTTCTTCTAAAAGAATAGGTAATAGGTGATGAGTACTACCACTTAATCAATTTATGTCCAGTATTATGGGAGCTATCCATGTACAATGTACAGAAATAAAAAATTCAGAAAAGCAAGCTGATTTAGGCAAATAATCCTGCTACACAAACACATTTTGATGTGCACTTTTTGCTGTATTTCCTTTCATAATGTTTGATTCAGCTGCAATCTTTTCTCATAAAATGAAACATATAATGTTTCTATTTTGTTTTTCAAATTTATAACACGTATGTGTATGATTCGTATTTTAAATATTATCTCTGTATTATTCCATGAAGTAAACTTTTAATAATCGTATATATGGTGATTTTCCTGAAGAGGTAGAAAAGCTGTTTTCCCTAATTTTAGTACTAAAACCAACTTTTTGCATCAAATCTCCCTAGCCCTCACATGTAAGATAATTCCTTAGAAAGCAATGTCAGAATCTTTACGGTAGTTTGCAAAATTGGGCATGGTTCTCTGCACCTCCCACAACTGTGCCCCTTTGCAATGTCATTTTGCCACTTCGTCCTTTAGGAAGTGAAGTCTGTTTATCCACTACTTGAATCGGAGCTTGTGACTCGCTTTCACTATTAAGATGCAAGAGAAATGACAGTTGTGCCAGTGCCAAGCCTAGTTCTTGAGAATCCTTGCAGTTTCTGCTCCAAAGTTTGGAATCCTTCCAGCTGGAGGCACATAACCCCTTTGCCCTTGTTACTCCAAATGATTGTCAGCTAACTGAAGGAGCAAAGCTGCCTTCTTGAATGGCATCTGAAACAGGTGCACAGGTTGTCATTTTACCTGAGTTTTAGACTTATATTTCACAGCAAAACTAAGTGATGGAATTTATTTGGACACAAAGAATAAACACTTTAAGCTTGTAATTCTTACTGATAAGTTTTCCAAATCATTGTAAACAGTTGCCCTGTTAGGGGCCCTGCTGCCTTCGTCAGGCAGAGTTATTATTATCATAAATCTTTGTTAGTTTGCTAAAATATAATTAGTGTTTTGTTTTAATTTTTAAGTACAACAGTTTAAATCCATTTTCTGTCATTACAAATAAATAGTTATTAATTCGATGTCATTTTGTCGAACAAGTAATATTTTGTGGTGAATTTTTCCCTTAATTATTTTCTTACAGTTGAAATAATACTTGTCATGTTTATTTCCTCTTAACAGGTATAGGAATTACAGCACAGACTTTTTATTTTCAATTTTCTAGAAAATGCCTCTTCCTCAAATAGTTTTAATTTAATAACTATCATATTTGTAAAAATTAAGTTGATTATATCGTAGTTTCTACTGACACCATCTAACTCTGTTGGCTGTTGATCTCAGCAATTATGACCATTCTAAATTGTTAAAAGTCATGTAGTCATTCTTGGATCAGAACAGAAAGCTAGAAGATGAGATAATTATGTTCAAATTGGAAAATTTGCTTCTGGCTCAAGCAGATGTGAAGAAAATACAGACAAAGTATTGGCCATCATACTTGTGGGCCTTGGAAATGTTGCCATCACTCAGCATTGCATACAGAACAAAAGTACAGATTACATCACTATGTTGTCTTTGGCTCTAGGTAGCAGAAGACCCTTTCAAATAGCCCTAAATTATGAGACTCCTCAGTTGGGCTGATGTTTAGCAAATCCATAGCATGATAGTGATGCTACCTTTTGAAAACTTGAAATACATTGTCACTGATTGCTAAAAAATATCATAGCAATGCAATAAGTATTAAAATAAATTTAAAGAAATTAGCATGTAAAACTTACATGTGCTCTCAATGGCCACAAAATCTTAGTAGTGTAGAGCCAAGTCATTTGTTTAGCTTATGGGTTTTATGGGATTTAGACATTTTCCTCTGAGCTCAGCTGGTCTCAGGTAGGTTTATACATGTGGCTGCTGCTAGCTATAATCCAGTTAGTTATCTTTCATGACCTTGGCTGGCCTTGCTCACATGTGTTGAGGTTAGAACTGGCTTTGATAAGTGGAGTAACTCAGCCCTGTTCCACATGTGCCATCTTGATAGGAGTTTGCCCCATATGTCCCACGGTGAAGGCAAAAGAACAAGATGTCCAGTCATGCACATGTTTTTCAGGCCTCTCCCTGCATCACATTTACTGACATCCCATTTGCCCAAGCAAATCAGTTGGTGGAGCCCAGAGCAAAGTGGATGGCACTGCAAAGGTACATGGCCAAAGCCGATGGACACAGGAAGTGGTGAATAGTGAGACCATTGATATACTCAAAGTGCAACAAACATGTTACTTCATTGTCAGAAGATGTCACTGAAACAAGAAAGTGGTCTCCAAAACTGGGGTCCAGCTTGAAGGTTAAATAGCTTGTTTTCATGGAAAGAATTTAAGAGTGAGTTGACAGAGCAAAGCAAAAGCAAGTTTATCGAACTAGTAGAAATAGAAGGAAGGTTGGTCCATATGCAGAGCAAGGCTATCTCTCAGAGAAACAGAGAGTTGTACTTTGTGAGTTTCCAAAGTAATTTTATAGCTTTATTTAATTTTACATTAAGTGGAAGGAAGATTATTCATATAGTTTCTGGGAAAGGGCTGGGGAGTTCCAAGAACTAGGGATTCCTACCCCTTTTAAGCCATATAGAATAACTTCTGGGAGTTGCCAAGGCAATTTTAAACTGTCATGGTGCTGGTAGGAGTTTTTTTTTTTTTTTTAGTGTGATAATACTTTATAAACAGGGTGTAATGACAGTGAGGATAACCTCAGGTCATTTTTTGAGGCAATCTTGGTTCTCGATGGTTTTGATTGGTCT
This sequence comes from Perodicticus potto, assembly GCA_963574655.1. Lineage (NCBI taxonomy): Eukaryota > Metazoa > Chordata > Mammalia > Primates > Lorisidae > Perodicticus > Perodicticus potto. The sequence goes on along the minus strand of CAUYRH010138965.1, from coordinate 27,203 downwards.
TTCCACCACCTCCTGTTTTATCAGAGACCTTGGATAGGTCTTAAGAATCCTTAATAAGCAGAGCCTGCCAGTCCCCAAGCTCACTAATATCTATTGATAAATATTCCTCTACTTATCATGAGATTTGAAACATTTACAGTTTATCTGTGGGCAGAACTACGTCATGGTGTGCAGATATGCATTTTCTAAAAAGTATTCTTTGTTTTAGAAGAACCAGCATTTTTTATTGTCCTTTAGATAAGTAATTACAATTGCTTGGAAATATGCATACTCCTATTTTAGGAATTTATTGATATTATTGAGAGTTGGGTAGCCACAGATACCTGTGTTATAAACATGAATCTTTAGAATTTGTGGGAGCATAGCAAAGATATTACAAAATAAAATAATAAACTGCCTTCTGGATTGCCTTCTGATGCTGAGTGAAACTCAGAATGTGGAGTATATTTAGATAATGTCCAAGAATTAATATAAAATAAAACAAATCATTTAAATTTCTTGAATGAAAAACAACTGAATTATTTCATCAGATTTCTAAGTATCTTATCATCTTTTTTGAGAGTTAAGAATTGCTAAAATTCTTTCTGTAAAAGGTGAAAAGTGCTCCATAAATTATTTAATCAGGATGTTGATCATGCTTTATTAAAACTCTATTTTAAATAAAAAAAGTTTGCAAACATCAAAGAGGGAAAATAGGCCTGGAAGGATGATGAGCACCTGTGGTCCCAGCTACTTGGGAGGCTGAGATAGGAGGCTCTCTTAAGCCCAGAAATTTGAGGCTGTAGGGCCTTGTGATCACACCTATAATAGCCATTGCACTCAGCACGGGCAATGTGGTGAGACTCTTTTTCTAAATTAAAAGAAAGGAGGTACCCTCAGCCATCTGTTTAATTTCATATAATATCACATAAATCAGTTTCACATAATACAACATTTAAGATAATATAAACTTTCAAAATATATTTTTAAAAAATAAAGTATAAAAACATTTAGAAAGCATTATCAGAAATTTATTTTATGTTAAAATATTCAAGTACTACTAGATTTAAAATATTAATAGGATATTACAAAAATAATACTAGTATATGCTAATAGTAGTATATGGTCTAAATTTATGACTCATTTTTTAGAAACATTTACTTTTGGGAACATTTCTAGAACTTTCTCAATTTGCGGGGACAAATGCACCTATCAAGACAGTAGAACTTCAATTATTGACGAATCTTTAATTATTTCACATAGAAGTGATTATTAATTAATATTTAAAGTTCTAGGCTAAAAATATAGAACTAGAAGTAATTTCACCTGAAATAATAACAAAATTAGTCTTTATTGTTGGTACTCAAGAATGGGAAATATTTGCATTAAAACCTTATGATATATTTCCATGTGGTTGTGTTAATGTAATAACATAAAGGAAAAAGTTGGAAGTTGAAGCCAAAATTTTCTGGCTGTTTTGATTTGGCACTACCTTATCACAATTATTTCTGAATAAGGCAATAGAATATAAAGGAAGCAAAACATTACATTCCTTTCTTCATGGAATTAAGATAACAGTAAAGATAGATAAGTTCAGTAAACATTAGAATTAAGTGATATACTAACTAATTGGGAATTGACATAATGAAAATTATAAGAGTATTTTTTGTCTGTATATATCGCATGTGCCAATAGAGTGGGAAACATAGCTTGGAAATTTTATCATGCTGAAGATTTACTATAATAGAAATTATGAAATGGGAATGATTAAGAACATGGTAAGTAGACTTTTTTTTTCCAGATTCAGGTTTGAATTATAATATCTTATCCCTTTCACTCCTTTGTTTAGCTTTACATGAAAATTTGTTCTAGTAAAGCTGGCAGATTAAGACATACATAATAAAGATTATTAAATCTATAAAATTACATAAAGAAAACTGGGAAGGGGAAGATATAGAAATAAAGGCATATGATACAGAATTTGAAGCAAAACAGTTTTAATGAAAAGACTATTAAATCCTCTGATAAATTTCTTAAAATTGATATCATAAGTGAAACCTTTAATAAATTTTATGTTCTTTCAATTTATTGAATTTTGATAATTTTCGAGTAATATGAAGTATATTAACAGTTTTGAGAAGAATTAAAACCCAATAAAATTAGACTAAATAAATATGGTGTTCCAGTAAATACTTTTCATGAATTATTAATAAATGCATTTAAAATGCAAACTCAGAGTATTATGAGCTAGAAACATTTAGCAAACACTTTTTGTTCATTTAGCAGACACGTAGAGAAGATTCAGCAAAATTAATTATATTTTGTGTGTGGGGGAAAAACTCTCTATTCAGACCGCATAATAACCAACAATTTTATAGGGAAGTTTTTGAAGGGGGTGGTAATAGTTTCTAAGTCAAATTATGACTCAGAGGCATTATTTAGCTAGAAGTAGTCACATTGAAGAAAAGATCATGACAACACTCTCTAAAAATAAAAAATAATTTGAAGTTAGAATAATTTGATAAGTGCTATGCACTGAGTTGTATTTGTAAGTTATAGCACATATCACTTCAGCCATTTCATAATGCTGTATATACTTATATGTATATGTGGAGTATATTATATATTGGTTTATATGCACAGGTATATCATAGTATGCAGATTGTTTCATATTTCTAATATTACTCTGCTTGTTGGCTCTTATCCCTGGAAGTCCAGAAACAGGAAAGTATTTGGGGAAAGTTGAAGCCAGTGTTTCTACCTGTTTCTCTCTAACCCCTGATTCTCCTCTTTTTTAGCAAGCCTTTGTCCTTTAGCAGTGGAGTCCCCTTTTGGAGGGAAAATGGTTGAAGCAATCCTAGGTTGTCATCCGCATACTGTAACAAGCAAAGAAAGAGTATCTTCCAGTGCACTTAAACTTAAGAGCACTTAAACTTCATCTCTGTAAGTCCATAGGAAGCAGCCACACTTAGCATCTTGTTCCAGACTGCATCACAAGCATGTCCTAAATCTGACCTCTGTAGTCCAGGAAATGTCATACACAGTCTGGCATACACCAAGTTCCTGAACCAGTCCTGGCTCAGTGATAATGAGCTCCCAGCCCTGATAGGTCCACGTCTGAACTCTGAGTGGACAAGGAAAGGGGAATCAGGACTGGCCACCCGTCCAGTGAAGACACTTCAGATTACTTTGTAACACCTGATGCGGCCAGCTACCCACCTATATTTCTGGCTGCATCCCCTGTTTCATCTCTCTGGGCACAGTAAGCCTCAAATTCTTCTGAATCTATGGAGTAGAATAAGGCCTCCAAGCTCTTTTTCCTCAGTAATCTCAATCTGGAATGAAGCTTTACACTTCCAACCCATCAAAATCCTGTTGCCCACTTTTGTCATGAAGTTGGTTTTCTTTGCGTTCTGATGCTGTAAGACTTAAAACAACAAGACTGAGCCTTTTTTTTTTGAGACAGAGCCTCAAGCTGTCACCCTGTGTAGAGTCCTGTGGTATCACAGCTCACAGCAACCTCTAATTCCTGGGCTCAAGCGAGTCTCTTGCCTCTGCCTCCCAAGTAGCTAGGACTACAGGTGCCCCCAATGCCCGGCCATTTTTTGGTTGCAGCCGTCATTGTTGTTTGGCAGGCCCGGGCTGGATTTGAACCCGCAGCTCAGGTGTACATGGCTGGTGCCTTAGCCCATTGAGCCACAGGTGCCGAGCCAAGACTGAGCCTTTGATTACACATAGTTAAGTAACCTACTATCTTTGTCTTGGAAAAAATGGAAGATCATACAAATCTGTGAACAGGATATTAAATGCTTAGTTTAGTAATGTAAATTGAGCTGAGTTTTAATTTCAGTTGTTCCTTAAAAAGACAGAAGAATGCTTTTCCTCATTTAGTTTTTCTTGCTAAGTGAGGGAAATTTATATACTAAAAACTAGAATTTTACTGTACCCTACCTCATTTAGTATTTCCTACCAAATGAAGGAAATTTAGATTGGACTACATGTGCCTAATGTGAGTTATTGAGGAGGGAACACATAGAACTTTGAGAAATACACTGTGACCTATAGAGGTTTGTTTTGAATTTCACTTGGCTGAGCTATAGGGGTCAGGGGTGAGTTTAAGGAAATGACTGCGTCCACTTTTGAAATGAATTAACCAGGAGTGCGTTGGGAGGCTGCTCTAAGCATGGCATAGTTAATGTTAGTGTCAGACTATTTACAGTAATTTTTAAAGTATTAATACCTTATTAACTATATATAAATTTGTATCCCTTCTTTCCTATGTACATTTGAAAAGTAGTGTTCCACTTCTTCATTTTCCTCTTCCCCACACGACTGGACAAAACCATGTTACCTCTCATTGTTTAATATTTGGTCAAATTCAGCCCTCCAGTCTAAGGCCATGTTTGGAAGGGCCGAGCTGTCAAATTTCAAGAGACTAAATGTGGAGCTAAAGCCTTGTAGGCCCTCCCTCCATTAATTAATTAATCTCTGCTACCCAGTTATGTACCAGTTAACTGGTTAACTAGTTGAGGTATAAATCGAAAAGATTCCCTGGGAAAATGGAACTATAGGAAACTGGGGTTTTAAAATTTGTATTAGGAAAGAGTCTAAAATGTCTTTGTTTACATTGTCTTAAAGAAGAACCCAATAGGATTCAACAGCTCTAGAGAATGTTTGCCCAGGGGACATCTATATTTTTGGCAAGCAACAAAATGTTGAATATAAAAGAGAACCACCCTCAGTCCTCGCATGTACTATTTCTATTTTGCTATGTAGTATTTTTTTATCCATACATTGTTTTCTGCAGATAGGTACTTTTAAAATATATTTATCAGAATCTAAAAATTATGCATTTTGATTTTTCTCTAAATACATCTTAAAATTTTCTACTTGGTCTTCATAATTATTATTAAAAGTAATCAGTTTTCTAAGAAATATCTCCAGTTATTTACTGCCTAAAGAATCTTGCAATAAAAAATACTAAGTCATTCTGATTTTTTTCTCTTTTTGAATATATTTCTTTGGACTAAATTTTCAGAAATAGTATTACTGAATAAAAGGTTAGGAAATATTTAAGCCTTGTTACGTGAAATATTAAACTTTTTGAAAAATGATTTTAAATAATTTATCACTCAATATATTATGTCTATCAGTTTTATTTTTCTGAAACATTATATATTACTTTTAACTAACATTTACTTATATTTTTATTGTCTCAGTTCCAGGCTCACAGCAGTTCGTAAGCTCCTGCAGAAATAAGAGAGTGTATTCATTACTATTGTATTTATTTAATTTTCTATAACACTAGAAAAATGCCTAACAGATAATAAGTAAATGGTAAATATTTGTTGGGTTGATTCTAATTAATAGTGGAAATCTTTTTTGCAGTTACAACTACCAAATTACTTCATGTTTTGGTAAATTACTTTATTATCATTTTAGCATTTTTTTATTAACTGAGACTTGTGTTCCCTTTTAGTGCTTTTTTTTTTTTTTTAATTAAACGCTTCATGCTTTTCTGTGTCATCCTTACTTAAGGACATGTTTATTTTCTCTAGATGGTGCCAATTTTATTTTCTGCCAAAGAATGCATCATTTAATTTAATTTTACTCCTTCAGTAAGAAATCATATGACTGAGTTTACAGTTTGCATTTGAGATACAATTGAGGTTAGACATTTTAATGCTTGCTTACTAAAATGATACTCTTTACTTAGTGACTTTTTTGTTCCAAGATTGTCCATTTGAATCCTGAGTTTAATTTGTAAAACAATAGTTATAATTAAATTTTAATCTTTTCCTGTTACATTTTCTCTAGATCTTTTTGGCTTTTTTGGATTTTTATTTATTGCTAAAGTTCAGAAATGTAAAAATTTTATATGGTCTCATTTGGATTTGGACGGGATAAACATCTCTTTTTTATAGATAGCTCAAAAGCTTTTGGCTGCCTCTTTGTACTGCTTCACAGTGGGCTAAACATTCAGTTTTATTCTGGGAGGCATTCTTAATATTGTACTGCTTTGTTTAATGACAGATTATGCTTTTAGAGTGTATCTAGGAATAGGTTATTTGTCTGAATAGTCTAAATAGATTATTTACTAAAATTGCAAAATTATCATCTAAACATATTTTAATTAAAAATATTTTCTTTTATTTTCATAGTATAGGTCAGTTTTTAGTTTTCTCTGCTTTTCAATATAACATAGTGTATTGATTTTTGTGCCACACTGTTTCCCCATTATTTTTCCCCATTTGTTGCCACACTGTTTCCCCATTATTTTTCTTTTAGGCTATTCTAAAATATTCTTTGTTAATGAATAATCCAAATAAATTTTATCGTATGAATGCCCTAGTCCAAGAAAGAATGTATAATTTTGATTGAATTTCTTAAACAGTCATATTATTTTATCCCTGAATGTCTTTCCCATCCAGGAATACTTTATGCATTTCTACTTTTTGGATATACACACACACATATATTTTAGTAAAGCTTTGTAGTTTTTGCAAAGTAAGTCCCATACATTTCTTATTCACATTTTCAAATTAGTTACAATTTTAATTACTATTGTGATGAGATAGTTTTTTTATTATTTTATTTTTATTTCATATGATTTCCTTTCAATATATGTTAACAGTTGCTTTGGGGCAGATCTATCATGGCAAGTTGTAAGAGTTTTATTTCCATTTTTATTTGTAAGTAAGCATTGAATTTGAATAACTGTCTTTTTAAAGATATTTGTTGGGATTATCATATTTTCACATGTGCTTCTTAAATTATGTCTTATATGATGTCCTCTTCATTAATTGTGGAATTTCTAAGCTAAGTTTTCTAGAGCATGATATATTATTCTATTATTCTGTTCAATCTTGTGCAGCATTTTTTTTTTAATTTTTAGTAGAGGCAGGATCTTGCACTTGCTCATGCTGGTCTCCAACTCCTAAGCTAAAGCAATCCTCCCAACTTGGTCTCCCAGACTCCTCGGATTACAGGCATGAGCCACCGACTGCACTCGGCCCCACCATCACCATCATCATCATCATCATTATTAAGTCTGACAAGAAGCGAAGGAAAAATAAAGTTAGATGTTTGCTCAAATATTTAATGGCCTTAAGCAATCTATTTATATTCAAGGGCTTGCCAAAATGCTTTTGGGATCTCCATGTGCTGTGGCAAGGCTTACTGACTTCCTGCATTGACTGAAGGGTAGTTAGAAAAGATGCCCATTGATCCTTGTGGGTCGGTCAGCTTTCCCAACCTTCTCCTGATGAGGTAGTTGTCAATGTGTGGATGGGGTTTGAAGGAGTATGCTCATGATCTGGAATGTAGATTTTCACTTACCTCCTTTTTACATTCCAGCCCCTCCTTTATTGTCTGCTGTGTCTGTGCTCTACAGCACAGCGTTTCCAGAAACCTCACACCTGAAGAATAACAATATTGTCAGGTGGCCTCAGAAGGCATCTGGAATTCTCATACCTTTGTTTTAGATTTTTCTACCAATATTCTTGTTTTATGCCTTACCTCCATATCTCTTCTCTCTGTCCACTGCAGATAGTGGGTTCCTTCAACTCCTGAGCCTTTCTAGAATTTTATGGCAAGAATTGACTGACTTCTTCTCTCCAAGAAGTCACCTACCTTTCTGTTCCTGTTATTCCATTCATATGTCAGCCTCCAAAATGTTATTGACTCACTAGAGGGCTACTATTTATTTTTTTTTACCATTTTCTTTGTTCTTGAGGGTTTAAACTAAGTATCATTCTAGTTAAGTCTAGAAAGGGAGCAGAGGGAGATGCTCGTGCCTGCTGTGGTTTTCAGAAGTGCCTTTCAGGAATATTCTCATACTATCTGCAGTGGACAAAGTCAGTGGACTCCCTGGCGTCCATTTTTTCTGTACCCCTTAATAAGAGTTCAGATTTATTAGCTATGTGGCTTTGGAGTCGTAAGTCCCTACTAACCCAAACTAATGTCCACTATCTTGTTCACTATAGCATCAGTGAACAAGAAGGTGAAGACCTTCCAGCTTGGCATTATTTTTCCGTATGAAGGAATTTCAGGTGGAATAACACTCCCCACTCCTCACTCAATCCTCCTTATGGAGAAAGAATCCATCTGATTATAAATTGGAAGATGAAAGTTAAGTAATCTCAACTTAATCTTTTTTATCTGATCAGATTTTCTCCCCTCAGCAAGGCAACATGGAATAAACTTAGTGTGCAGCATGGAATAGCCATTGCCTTGATGCCAATAACTGTGGGTCTCCAAACATCTATGGCTAAACTATGAGCAATTCCATTTGGCCACAACTTTGCCATGTTTCCTATTCAGTCCGTTAGTAAAAGGGTTGACATTTTGTTCTCCATGTGTCCATCCAGTGTGTTTTATTTTTTATTTATGTCTAAACTTGGAAAGAAAGAGAAGTTATGTATTTTATTTACTTTCATCTTCACTCTTAAAGAAACAAACAAAAGCTCAACCCAACAATCTTCCTCCTGTCTCTCCATGTAAAAATGTTTGGTTTCATAATGGACGGGGAATCTGAGTCTAAGCCATTATGATGTAATATCCCTCTGGCCAGGGTCACTGGTTCAGAATTGTCAGAACTGATGCTGATTTTATAAAGATTATGACTTTTGTTTGATTTTTTTTTTTTAAATTAGGATACAACGAGACTTTCTCTGCATGGTTTTATAAGAAACAAAATATTGGGAACAACCACAGCAATTGTGTGCTCGTGACAAAGCCAGCCAGTACATGAAGGAGGAATTATTTTTTGGATAAAGAGCAGGGGATTAAGACAGAGCCTGGATGGAATTTCACCTGAAGTCCACCCTACTTCTTGACCTTTGATTTGTGTGGGCAAATACATTTTTTTTTATTAAATCATAACTGTATAAATTAATGCAATCATGGGGTACAATGTGTGGGTTTCATATACAATCTGAAATATTTTCATCAAACTGGTTAACATAGCATTCGTGGCATTTTCTTAGTTATTGTGTTAAGACATTTATATTCTACATTCAGTAAGTTTCACCTGTACCCTTCTAAGATGCACTGTAGGTGCGGTCCCACCATTTACCCTCCCTCCACCCACCCTCCCCCGTCCCCTCCCCTCCCTTGCCCCCTTCTCCATATTCTTGTGCTATAATTGGGTTATAGCCTTCATATGAAAGCTATAAATTAGTTTCATAGTAGGGCTGAGTACATTGGATACATTTTCTTCCATTCTTGAGATACTTTGCTAAGAAGAATATGTTCCAGCTCCATCCATGTAAACATGAAAGAGGTAAAGTCTCCATTTTTCTTTAAGGCTGCGTAATATTCCATTGTGTACATATACCACAATTTATTAATCCATTCCTGGGTCAATGGGCACTTGGGCTTGTTCCATGACTTAGCAATTATGAATTGGGCTGCAATAAACATTCTGGTACAAATATCTTTGTTACAATGTGATTTTTGGTCTTCTGGATATATACCTAGTAGAGGAATTATAGGATCAAATGGCAGGTCTATTTTTACATCTCTAAGTATTCTCCAAACATCTTTCCAAAAGTACCATATTAGTTTGCATTCCCACCAACAATGTAGATATGTTCCCTTTTCTCCACATCCACACCAAAATCTCTGGTTTTGGGATTTTGTGATGTGGGCTAATCTTACTGGAGTTAGATGATATCTCAAAGTAAGTTTTGATTTGCATTATTTTTAAGCCCGTAGAAGGGCATTTCTTAATATCCAAATCATTTAATTACTGTGTTCTTGAGTTTTCTTTTCATGAATTTTTGTGGAATTGTCACATTTTTGTTTATAAGTAAGTTTCTAAACAGTGTTTGCCAGAACGTTACTATAATGCCCAGTATGCTTGAGTAGAATCTCTGTTCTTGCATGCAGACTGACTTTTAAATTCACAAGTCAAAATAGGTATTGTCTTGAACAAAATGTACTTAGCTTTATGACAGGGTACAAATAAGCCATTGAATATGATTACAAAAGATGAGACAAGATAAATATGAGCTACCTCTATTCAGGCAAGCCATATGCTCTGGTACATGTGTCGTCCTTCTTAGATGTACGTGACTGGTCCTTTTTCTCCAGTACAGTATAACTTCGTTAATAATATTACTTGTTACTCAATAAACAATGTAAACAATGAGGTGCAAATGTATGTTCTGGAACATAGTAACATCAGATGAGTCCTCACTAATCTAAGGTCTAGTGTGCTCCCATGATTTCTTCAATTAATGTGCGGGAAAGATTTTAACAATGACCAATTCCTCAGCTGCCCCTTGGCTAAAGGATAAATCATAGACTTGTTTTTAACTCTCCTTGTAGTTAATTTTCTATAAATAAGGATGCCAATAGCAGCAATACATGCCAGGAACCAATTAGAGTATTTTATATATTCTTTGTTCTTGGGAATATCTTCTAAAACCTTAGAATTTCCCATATGGCTTTGTTCATGCTAGGTCTTGCTGGTTTATTGCTAGTGAAGAGACTTATGTTGGGTTCCCAGATAGTTTGTGCTATCAAGATGACTGAGGATGGTGTTGCCTGATCCAAAAAGTTTAATCTTATGACCAGAGGGCTGGGGTTTTTAACCATGAGATGTTGGCATGACCTCCAGGGAAAGAAGGAGGAGCTGAAGATAAATTTTGATCACATCGCCAGTGATTCACTCAATCTTGCCTACATAATGAAACCCCAGTAAAGACTCTGGAGACTGAAGCATATGAATTTCCCAGTTAACAGTGTTTGATATGTACTATTACACATCAGTGTGTTGAGAAGGTGATGTGTCCTGATTCCATAGTTAGAGGACATCAGAAGATTTATGTTTGGGGCTTTCATGAGCTTCATATTATTCATCTCTTTTTGCTGGTCCTGATCTAATATTCTTTGTGCTGCAATAAAACTGTTAATTGTAAGTATGTCATTTTCCTAAACTCTGTGAGTCAGTCTAGCAAATTACCGATTATGAAGAGACAGTGAGAAGCCCTGGGTGTTTAGTGGATTGGCCAGAAATAAGGTAGTCTGTGAACTCACAAGCTGTGACTGGTGCCTGGCTGAAGACAGTCTCATGGAGGGGTGTGTTTTGACCTAATCCTGGGTAGTTAGTGACAAGTCATTGCATACATATCAGCTCAAGCTTGTAATATTGCCATGATGTGAATATTTTATTTTTCTCCTTTTACAGAAATTAATAAAGATTCTGGGATAAATAACATGTTGCTAATGAATTGCTAAATAGCATATTTCATCTCTTATCCTTTTTAGGTTTATATAATAAATCTACTTTCCTATTCCCTCAGGATGTTCACAGTAAAATGATTATGAGAACTTTTCTTCTCACATGACTTTTAGAAATGCAAGTTGTATTGCTGAATCAATTTTCTCTTCCTTGTTAATTTTTCTTCTAGCTTTTCTGAGTCCAGAATTATTTGGAAAATTCCAAGAGAGTATAGCAAAATAGATTTAGAGGATGCCAGACCTAGATTCAAAAGGATTGTGTGAAACCAATTTATGAGTCTTTGGGGCTTCAATCACCTCATATCAGAAAATAGAGATAATTACTCATATATAGATGAATGTTATAAGAAGGTATGAGGTAATATATGTAATAAATCTAGAGAAAATATTAGGTCAATTTTCTCTTTAGATTCAAATAGCCTTAGGGTAAGGGCAAGCAATCTACATATTTTTATTAATATAATCCTTTTAGGGGTGATAAATTTATAGAAAGAATTTTACTCTTTTTTTCTTCTCTTCCTCAGGGGTTAATTTTTTCAGTGGTTGGTACACTATCAGAATAGAACATGTAAGTGTATGAGAGAGAGAGTGAGAGAGAGGCTCTTATTTTAAAACCATTTAACTCTTCTTTTAAAACAATTTTCTGATTGAACTAGCTTTTATAAATGTCAGCCTTAATTTTTATTAATGAAATCTTCCTTATTTCCAAAAGGCTTCAGAAGAAAGCCGTGGTGGTCATGGATTCACAGAGCTCCAATTATAGAAAGCATGCTTGACTAAGGGCCGTAGCTCCTTCAAAATTTGTAGCCGTGTTGGTAATGAGGCGGCTTCCTGTGTGACTGAGGACAGCAGGGCTACTGAGTCAGCCTCCTTGCTGGGAAGAAGGTTCTCCCTTGATGGGCATTTGGCTTGAGTGCTCTGCTCTCTTATTCTGCTGCTGCCTTTTTTCTCTTTTAGCTTTTTGTGGGAATTAAAAAGAACTGCTTTTTTGGAAGTCGATGTTGATGTGGTCGGGAAGAGTTTGGAAAAAGTTCTCTTTGAAATCCTCTTGAGTGAATTATCTTGGGATTCAGAGTTTTTGTTTTTGTTGGGGAGCTCTGTATTTATGTTTTGGTGGGTAAGGTGGAAGCAAGGAGACAGAAAATAGCCCTTGTAATTTCCTGTCCTGGGTTATTCCAACAAGTAAATATTTTACATACTATTCCTTTGACATAGGTATATTGATTTGTGAGCAATGTTAGTTCTTGTTATAGTTAAATTGAATCTTATTTTCTTAGTACTTCTATCAAATTAAATACTCCAGAGATTTAAATGTTGTTCCCTCTACACATGACAGTGGGGTGGGAGGGTAGCTAACCTAGGCACAACTGGAACACAGCCTTTTGTTACAGATGTGTGATTATTTGTGCGTTATTTATTATTAATGAAGGTGCACAGAATTTTGGTGTTTTTTGTTCTAAAAGTGGTTATTTCTATAGTGCTGAGTAACATGTTTCAACTTATATTTTGCCTTCTATCAATGTCATCTATAAAACTGTATGTATTTCCTTTATGGAATTCTAGACAATCAGCATGTTCATATTTTGTTCTTATCTTCTACTCTCTCCTTCAAGGTAATGTTTTGTAAATATGTTCTGAGATTGGGCCTCAGTTTAATTAATTAAATTCTTTTTTTTGCATGTACTTTTATATAATGTATAGCACATTCTTCAATTATTTTAAATTTGGCATTTTACATTATAACCAATTTTGCATGATTTCTTCTTTAAAAATGAATATTTACAGTTGTCATTCTAAGTATTTTTAAGCTATCACATGGTGAGATAGAAGTAAAACATAAGACATAAGGCAGGGGTCCTCAAACTTTTTAAACAGATGGCCAGTTCACTATCTGTCAGACCATTGGAGGGCTGGACTATAGTTTACAGAAAAAACTATTAACAAATTCCTATGCACACTGCATGTACACAGCACACAACATACAACATCATACACAATTGACTAGCAATCAGAATATAAATGCACTTACTGTCAATTAAATTGGGTTTCCTACTCCTCGGCTGTCTGCAGAGCCAGATTAAGTTCCCATGGGGCCCTAGGCAGATTACCAGTTTGGGGCCCCCATGTGGTAACACCGAGCACTGACCATTTGCATTAACACTGACTGCTGACTATTTGTATTAATATTGAGTGCTGACCATTTGCATTACCACTGAGCACTTACAATTATCATTACCACTGAGCACTGACTACTTGCATTACCTCTGAGTGCTGACCATTTTCATTACCTCTGAGCATTGACAATTTGCATTAGCACTGAGAACTGACTATTTGCATTATCACTGTGATGCAACCCCCTAGAAACCACCCCCAACCAACTAACCAACTTAAAAAAAAAGTCTCTCCTAACTTCAAAAAAAGGTGCCCCCATCTGCAAAAAAAAAAAAAAAAAAAAAAAGAGAATTACAAATTCAGAAAAAAAAGGCCCCCTTTAACTGCAAGAAAAGGCCCTACTAACTGCAAAATAAAAAAAATGGACCTCCTAACTTCAAAAAAAAAAAAAAAATCCTAACTTGTTCTTACCTCGGTCCGCAGGCAGCAGCAGGCTCTGCAAAGGCAAACTCATGACTCATCTGATCACACCCAAGACTGAGAGGAGTAGTTGAGAGACAGAGAGAAGGAGGGGACTTGGAGAGTGTGGTGCACATTCCACACATGTGCACTGCAGACCCAGGACAAGTCAGCTGCTAAGTAGGACTGACAGCTGCAGCAAAAACACTAGGTGGGCCAGAAAAATGTCCTCAGTGGGCCACATGTGGCCCCCTGGGCTGTAGTTTGAGGACCCCTGACATAAGGAGTAAGTCATATTGGTTGAAAGTTATCTGTGATAAGTAGCTGATAAAGGGAGCAGAGCTATGGGACAGGCACAGGTTTTATTAGTCAGGGTTCTCCAAAGAAAAATAACAAATAAAAATATAGGAAGAGAGATTTGTAATGAGAATTGATTGGTGTGACTGTGTAGGTCAAGAAGTCCTGTGATCCACTGTTTGCAAGCTGGAGAACCAGGAAAGCCAGTGGTGTAATTCACTCTGAATCTAAAATCCCAAGAACCAGGGTATTTTATGGTGGGTATAAATCCAAGTTACAGTCTGGAGACCTAGAACTAAATGGGGAGAAGGAGGAACTGGTATAATTCCCAGAGTCTAAAGGCCCAAGAAGCAGGAGCTCTGATGTCTGAGGTTAGGAGAAAAATGCTCCATCTCAGAGACACACACACAGGGATGTGAGAGGGGAAGAGAGAGAGAGAGAGGAAGAGCGAATTTGCTCTTCTTCTGCCTTTCTGTTCTATTTGAGTCATTTACAAATTGGCCTGGTCATATTGGGGGAAGGTAGATCTTTACTCAGTGCTAATGCTAATCTTGTCCAGAAACACACTCACAAAAACATGAAAGAATAATATTTTACTAGCTATCTGGGCATCCCTTAGTCTAGTCAAGCTGACACATATAATTAACCATCACACAAGGCAAAATGGAATATGATCCCTTCCAATCTTCTACAAATCATGAAGTTCTATGAATTCTCTGACAAGGACATCTAAAAGGTCCTTGAGCCTGGAGAAGTATACCATCTTTTCAGTTAAATAGAGGTACTCTTAAGTTATGAAATGCTGTAGACATTCCAGAAAATTATTACCTGCTTAAAAGAAGCTGTGAAAACAACTGCCAATATCTTCAGATTTTAAAGATCAGATTCCCTGGGAGTAAGCTGAAGGCTGCATCCAGTAGGCAAGACTTGCCACACAACTCATTTTCCTTTCCACTCCTCCCCACCAATCCTGCTGCTGCCATTTGATACTACTGAATTCTTAAATCTTCTTAATTCCTATGTCAAATTACAAATTAGAGAAATTTAATATGAATTTTAAAAAGATCTGACAATTTATTTAGATCCTTGCCTTTAAATTCAAACTAACAATTCTATATATCAAATTATTACAGTCTTTTTTTGTGTCAGTTTCTAGAATAATTAGTTTTATATTTGGATCCATTCTTGGATTCCTTCAGATAGTTTCCACCATCCTCCTACACCCCATGGAAAGGGAAAGCTGAAGGTATATATTTTCTAATTTCCCATGTATGTGAATATTTCTGTTGCTTTACTGAGTAAATGTTAGCTGGGATGAGAATAGAATTCTGGAATCACAATCTCCTCATCAATTATCTCCAGACTATTATTCTTCTGGCACTTACTTGACTTTAGTTCTTCATGAGTACCTTTCTGTTCTGCCATGTTTTCAGGGAACAGTCTGAGTGAAGGGAAGTCTCTGATGAGTCTTACTAATGAGCAGAGACTTATAGAATCCTTAATTTATTCTTAAAATTTACTACTTTTCTAGACCATATAGGCTCTTTTTAATTTGCCAGTTTTGCCTAACACAATGAGTATTTTTGAACGGAAGCTTCATGTTTTCAATCAAGGTTTCATCTGTTATATATTTGGTAATTTTTCTCAGTTCCATTTGTTATGTTCTTTTTCAAAAACAATAATTATCTTGTAGATTTAATTACCATTATATGCCTTTCATATCTCTCATCTCCTCATAGATAATTTTTATTTTTTAATTTTTGTTATAGAGGTATAAACCTGTAGACTAACACCCAGAGGCAATACATGCTTTGATCCCTATCATCATAGATTAATTTTGCCTGTTTTTGAGCTTCACATAAATAGATTAACATATATACCCTTTTTTGTGCCAGGCTATTTTTGCTTAATATAACATTGGTGAGATTTTTGAAGGTAGTAATAGATTGTATAGTCTCAGTGACATCTAGTACTACTGAATGAATTTATTTACCCTTTATGTTGATGAACATATGGGTGGTTTTGAGTTTGGGGCTATTCTGAATGAATCTACAAACATTTTTAAATGTCTTACACACGTATGTATGACTTTCTAAAGATGAAATTACTGGGTCATAAATTATATGAATAAATAGCTTTAACAGATAACATCCAGTAGCGTTCCAATGTTATTATACCAAGGTATGTCCCTATCAACACTATGCAAGAATTTCATTTGCCTTCACATGCCTTCCAATGGTCATTTTCATGTTGGCCATTCTTTTGGTATATAGTAATTGTTTATTGTGGTTTTATTTTTCCCTCATTAAATGAGGATCTCTGGCATTTTGCATAATTTGTATATGTTCTTTTGTGAAATGTACTATGTTCAAGGCTTTTCATCTCTTTAAAATCAGACTGTTTCTCTGCTGATTTGAATGTGTTCTTTATCTTTTATTTTTTTTAGAAATTTGGAAATAATTTATTTCTAAAAAATATATTTTCTACATCTTATTTTTAAAGAGTCCTTAACATATTGAACTACAATGAAAGATCTAAGAAGTTATTATTTAAAATTTCTTTTGCCCTTTCAGATATATTTTCCCATGGAAGGTCTTTGTCTCTGGACACATAAACATGTACCTTCCACTATAGCCATGTAATCAGATGTGTAGCTAATTTGCTTCAATCCTATACCAGAGTTCAAATGCATGTGAACCTTCTGCTTCCTCAGGCAATAGTGGCTTATGTAGAATAAGACCCCTCCTGTCATGTGTTTGAGAGTCTTTTAAGGATAAGTGGAAAGTTATGGTACAGTATTAGGTATGTTTTATCTATTTTTTTGCAATGACAGGAAGGAAGGGTGACTTTAGCTTCCCCATAAGTATTGCCAACAAGTGGATTTTGGTCCCCTCCTCTATATTACCTATTAGACAAAGAAGGAAGATTCTATTGACTGGTCTTGAATTTGAGATCATAATGGAGTGGTTGAGAATGGATCTTCTTCCTGGAACCATGAAAGACAATCCCTCTGAGTGCAATTTTTTGTTCAACTTGTCTGGAAAGCCCCATCTCTTTCAGTAATCAGTTCTAGGGTTCTGTGCTAGAGTTGATAGAAGATTCTTTCCTCATTAGACTTAGTACTACAGTTTTCCTTTTTTATATTCTTTCAATTGGCCTCACAGATAACGTCTTCTTGAAAACCTCAAAATGGACATGGATTTATTATATCCCTGGACAGGCAGCCATTGACCTGAACATGTTTCCTGGTGAAGTGACTCTCATTAGGGAGGACTCTCCTGTGATCTTGGAAGAGCAGGTAAATAAGGGTGTTGATCAAGAAGACTGTTATGTTCAGTCAGTTACTCCCAGGACAAAAGGTTCTTCTAGAACCTCTCCTTTACAAGAATCACATTTCTAAGTTTAGCTGCCCTTGATGATTCAGAAATGTCACCTCCCTTCAGGGTGGCTGCCTTCAGTGACTACACAGTGTTTTTCTGGCATCTGAATTAGAGAAATATTGAAGGAAAAATACACCACTTGTGGGAGAACACTTGTTCAGGAATGCTGGTTATTGACTTCTTTGCTTCTTCTGTAGAACTTTTCTGTAAGTACTACTGTTTTTCTGTGTGTACATATTTGATTGGGACCTGGTTTGTCAGGATTAATAATGTTTGTTAGGTTTCTTCATCAGTATTCTTGTTTGCTTACTCTTCCAAGATCATGAGAGGATCCTTCTTAATCATCCCATAGCTTGTAAGAAGTTGGGGGCAACTGTAGCTATGTAGTGGCAATCATAGGCCAAATGTAACTTTCAGCTAGAATTCTGGATTAGAGAAAATGCACACTTTCTTGACCCAAAAGCCACTTGTATCTGGTGGGAAAAGGGGTGCCTTTTCTCTCCTGTGAATTGAGTAACACCTGTTCTTTTATTCTTCCAAGTTGGGGAGTTTTAGTGGATTTCATTGGAATTTTCTCCACTTATTTATCATAAAATTAAAACACCTAGAGAATAGTGATTGTTTCAGCTTACATTATTTTTTTGTTTGATTCAAATTGTGTTATATCTGTTCAAATTCCATTTGAGTTTGAGACATGTGGTTTTA
The DNA here is from genome assembly GCA_963574655.1 of Perodicticus potto. Classification (NCBI taxonomy): domain Eukaryota; kingdom Metazoa; phylum Chordata; class Mammalia; order Primates; family Lorisidae; genus Perodicticus; species Perodicticus potto. The sequence goes on along the minus strand of CAUYRH010138965.1, from coordinate 9,024 downwards.
ATTTTTCCTAAGCCCACTTTTAAATGAGGGTTTCCCTTTTTCTTCTATTTAGTTTTTTTAGTTAATTTTTGGCATAGGGTTCTTCATACATCAAGTTCTTAAGTTTCTATTATTCCTGGAATTCCCTTTCATGAGTTCCCTAGACAACTTCCTGAAATGTGTAGCTTGACATGTCTGGAGGATGGTTTATCTAAAATATTTCATTGATGTTCTTATTTTTTTGTTGTTGTTGTCTTTTATTTGCCATAGTTTGTCTTGTCCTAATTGTTTATCTTGAAACTATAATTGTCAGAATCAGTGAATAAAAATGAGAAATAAATGAGAAAAATACATGCAACATCACTACCTTCTCATACTATTACCAGCAAAATGATATTTTGGGTTTACCTCATCCCCAAGATGAGAGTCTTCCTAATTCCCTCTCTGCCAGTCTGAGATTATTTACTGCACACGTAATCCCTCTTGTGATCTCATTATTGCTACAAATTATTTCAGAATATATGTTTCATAGTCTTAAGTATTTGGAAAGTGTCAACCAAATTGCTCATGGGAACCAACGGAAAAAAAAAAAAAAAGAAGTGCATTTGGTTTTAAATCCTTTTTTTATAAACCCCTGTTTGCTCACAAACTGTTTTGTTAAAATCAGTGCACATGCAGAATTACTAATATTTTTCTGTTTTGTCAATCTCTGCCTTTTCTACATTCAATATCATATACATCTGTAGATTTAAGAAGGACTAGGTATAACAACCATGTATTTGTATTTTTATAGCACTATTAATTTCCAATTTTTATTAACAATAAAGAATTATGATTAATTTTATTAGAATGAGTCAAACCTTCCACCCTTCTTTGGTTGTTGATTTTATTGTTGGTTTCATTTTTGTTTTTGTTTTGTATTACTTTTCCAAATAGTATGCACCAACTTCCTTTTGGGAAAAACAATGAACTTTATATTTCTCTTAAATTATGGGCTTTGTCCCTCAATTATTTCAAAAGACAACCTTATTTTAACATGTAGAAAAATATTACCTGGGAGCTATTCATTTCTAGCAGTCTCAGAGCTTTATGTTAGGATTTTGTTAATTCTCATCATAAGTTTACTAAGAAAGCATTGGAAACAGTCCTTCACCAAGAGATAGTCACCACTCAGGGCTGATTTGTATGAGAACATGCTTTACCTACAAACTACAATGGCCAGCCCTTAGTACCAGTTGCCACATCTTGTTCCACAGCAAATTGAGGATGAATAATTGATATCAATATAACACACAAAATTCCCTCTCTCAGGAAATTGGGATGAGAGCCTATAGTTGCTCTCTAATAAAGTTCTATATATTCTTATATTTTATGCCATTACATTCTTGTATTTTCTGTAAGTTTGTTCTCTGCTATCTTGTGATTTTTTTTTTGAAATCTGATTTAAGATTATTTTTACCAAAATACAATAAGAAATTATGTGTTATAGTTTGCACCCTGTCATAAATTTATTATGGTCGTCCCATGAAGGATCAGGTTCTTCTTCTCTTTCTTCCCATAGTACTATTCATAATCCTGCTGTATTATTTACTGCATACACACTAATCACTTGTGTGAAAGTTTGTCTCCTTCATGAAAGGGAATAATTTTTAAACTTCTCATCCTCAATCAGGTAGTGTGGCTAGCACATAAAATGTGCTCAATAGGCTCACACATGTAATCTCAGCACGTGGGAAGCCAAGGTGGAAGCATTGCTTGAGCCAGGAGTTTGAGGCTGCAGTGAGCTATCATCATGCCACTGCACCCCAGCCTTGGTAACACAGCAAGACTCTGCCTGTATAAAAACCCTTTGTGTGCTCAATAACTTTTTGTTGGTCAATAAACAGTGACTATGAGGAGTATAAATTGCTTTACAATTTTTGGATGCTGTTTCCTTAGAAGGAACCAGAATAGAGAATTTCCTGAATTTCCATCCTTCTAAAATGTTACTATTGATCTCTAAGGCTCCTTTTGTTGACCTGCATATCTATTTCATTTTCCTTTTCTGCCTGTGGTGTTGCTTTCTCGTGTAAGCACTTTCTTACAGTATTAGGAACCAAAGTATCTTTAGCATTTTAGATATTCCTTTGTTTCTCTCCACACATGTTTACACATGGTGATTATTAGAGGTGGTATCTTTGTTTGGACTTTTATAACAAAATACCAGAAACCAGGTGGCTGGTAAACAAGAAACATTTATTTCTCATAGTTCTGGAGACTAGAAGGCCAAGATCAAAGTATTGATAGTGTTGATGTCAAAGAATCAATTGGTCAGGAACCAATTTCCTGATTTATAGATGGCGCCTCTATAAAAGCAGCTCTCTGGGGCCTCTTTCATAAGGTCTTTCATCCCAGGCATGATGGCTCCCCCCAAAGAACCTACTCACCATTCAAAGGTCCTGCTTCCAAGAACACCGCACCCTCACATTGAAGAAATTAGGGGGAGCACCTTCAATCTATATAAAGTGGTTTAAATAAATGCAATAGAGAAGAAATTTGTTTTTCAATAAGACCACTATTTTATGGGTGATGAGTACAGAAGATAAATATAAAAACACTCAAATACTACTCATCTCCCAGTTTCCACAGGTATCCATGCAGAGCTAAATTGACTTTATCCCTATGCCTCTCAATCCCTTTAAACTGCTGTATTATTTCAAAACAAATATTAGACATCATATCAGTTGATCTGTAAATATTTCATTAATTCACTCTAAGATTTCAGAATTCAGGCTCCTTTCTAAAGAGTCAACTTGGTTTGTAATAATTTAAGTGATAGGGGATGAATTTCTCATACTGCTTCGATGTTAGCTAGTATACCTAGCAATTTCTAAATATAAACCTGAAATATGATTAATTTTAGCAAGATGGTGAAGATGTAAAGAAAAGGCAATTATAATCATAGCATAGCAACTATCTTTTTAAATTTTCCTTTTAGACACTTCTCCAGTGTTTCTAGTCTTTCTCTTTCTCAGGGCTTGACCAAGATCTGTAGAGAACACTGTCTTTCCATGGCTAGGCATTCCATTCTGGTGATATGGATAATTCCCCAACAGTTACATCAAATTTTAAACTATATAGCAAACCTTACTCTGGCATAAAATATGGATTCATGTTATATTGGACATAGTTCTTAAGTATTATCCTGGAATATTTTGATCCAGCTGTTTCAAATTATTTTCACTTCATACGTCATATTAATAGCAGGGAGGAAACTGTTCCTAATGGTTTTTTCTTGGAAATTAATCTGTCAACCCCGTGAAAGTATAATGTTTGAGCAGACGAGCAGAGATACTTCAGTTTAACATCCTAAGCATATTAATACACTCAGCAGAAGCACTGTGAGACGTAGTAATCAATGATAATTCCCATTAAGAATGGAGATTAATAGCCTTTCGATGTGATGTACTCATGAAATGTTTAAAAAAATAAAGTTAGATTTTGAAGAGTGATGGTTGAATTCAAACAAAGGGTTTTTGGACTGGGGATAAATATATGCAGGTAATGTCCAGGCTTTAAAACACTATTTCATGATGAAATAGTCTATATTGAGCCTGCATGTTTGGTATTGGGATGAGGGGAGATTTTTTTCAGTGAGCTGTGTATCAAATAAGATTTCCACTGCTCTGATGGTAGACACTCAAAGGATTTTCAGAAGTTGAATTAGATGAGGTTGTCCAGGACCTAGAATGCCTTTTATTAATATCTGTTAGGAGAAATAGTCCATCCTGCAAGTGACGCAGGTACAGATTGTTACAGAATCAAAGGCAAAAATCAAGATGGTGTGATAGTCCTCCACTGTACAACTGCAGACGTCAGTGTTTCTCTGCTTTTAGTTATGAATGTGCTGTTTTTTCTGCCATTGAATTTGCCAGATATTTTTTTCACTTTTATTTCTCACCTCATAACTTATTTCTGATCCTGTTAACTTCATCTTTCTTTCTTCTTATGCAACTCTCACACTACAGCATAAACTTAAAGCTGTTATGAATTACTTTCAATTTTTATAAGTATTTTATTTTCCATAATCGTCCTGGCTTATGAGTGGATCCGTAGTCAGAAGGAAACTTAGAGCAGTGGGAGAGCAGTACAAGCTGACTGGTTTACCTCTTGTTCATAGGGATGGCTCTCTGATGCAGAAAATGGTCATGTTCCCATCCTTCAATCTCTATCTGTAGCAACAGATATAGCCTTCAGATATTTTTTCACTGTGTCCAAACAAATTTCTATATTTTTGGATTATTAGTTCTCCAATCAGGAAGGAGTAAAAAATAGAAACTTTTTTTTTATAATGAGAAAGAGGCAGATCTTAAAAATCAGAATGGAAGATGTCAATGTTCTCTCTCATTTTTAAGTATTAAAAGTGGATATTTATTTATTTTTGAGACAGAGTCTCACTACGTCGCCCTTGATAGAGTGCCATAGTGTCACAGCTCATAGCAACCTCAAACTCTTGGGCTTAAGCGATTCTCTTGCCTCATCCTCCCAAGTAAGTAGGACTACAGGTGCCCGCCACAATGCCCAGCTATTTTTTTTTTTTTGTTGTTGTTGTTATAGTTGCCATTGTTGTTTGGCAGGCCTAGGCTGGATTCAAACCCTCCATCTCTGGTGTATGTGGCCGGTGCCCTATCCACTGAGCTACAGATGCCAAGGTAAGATATTTATTGGTCAGTAAAAAATACAGTGCTTATTAATAATGATAAGAATTGGGTAAATAAAAAATAAATTCTTCCTACTGACACTATAATTTCATTTCTGAGGATTGAAAGAAAAAAAATATGAGAGAAAAATTGAAGTACAAAGTAATTAATTACAGCTTTTTTTAAGATAGCAAGAAATAAATACAACCTGTATATCACATTACCAGTAACTGGTTAAGTATTAAGTATATTTTGGAATACGCATTCAATATGCTATAGAGCTATATATTAATTACTCATTTAAAATGAGTATAAGTTAAATAATTTTATAGAAATTGCTAAATATAGCATATTACTATTATATAAAACATCCATGAAGCCTAAGCCAAGCACAATAAAAATGTATTTAAACATTTTTAAAGTATTTATGCATGGTGTGTTTGGTGATAGAATTATAGGTGGTTTAGTTCTTCTGTTTGCTGTGTTTTTTCAGCATTCAGTTACACAGATGCAACACCACTGCTTAAATCCTGTCTTGGAGAAAGTTAAACAAGTTAACATAAGATAATGCTATCTTGTAAGCTTAATTCAATTCATGTAATCTAGAACAGCATCCTGCTATGAGGATATATGTATATAATATAGGTATTGTACAGTCATAAAATGTTAATGAGAGAAACTAGGTGAGGTGTTACACGGTTATTCATTGTAGAATTATTTCTACTTTGTTGAAAGCTTGAAATTTTTGATGATACAATGTTGGAGAAAGCAACAAAAATATGCTCACAGTTTCAGGCAACTAACTTACAGATAAGCTTTCAGAGAATAATTTTGTTTTTGTAAATTGCAAGCAGTCTGTTTAAGGTCCACTATTATTCATTTTACAATTATGTTTCCTTGATATGGAGATAACAAATACTGGGGATTTGCAAGTTCGTCTGTAACATGTATTGGGTTTTTCCTTGTGCTTTTGGTCACCTTGACTGTAAGTTTGTTTCCATGAATTGATTATAATATTTTATTATGAATTCTCCTACTAAATAATATCTTCTTTATTATCTAGTTTATTCATATATGTTTGTAATATTGGGAGAATTTATTTATAAGAAAAAGCATATTTTAAATAAATGCTATTATTACTGTATTTTAGTAATATAAATATATGTATTCACATGTATGAAATATATAGTATGTACGGTTATAAAAATAAACATTATTTAAGAAGATGACACCCAGCTGTTCTCCCTCTCCAGTGATTTAGCAGAGCTAGGATTAATGAAACTGCGATAAACATACAGCAAAAAAGATTTCATTCTGCACTTGTATTGCAAATACTTTAAAAATGTTTAAATACACTTTTATTGTGCTTGGCTTAGGCTTCATGGATGTTTTATATAATAGTAATATGCTATATTTAGCAATTTCTATAAAATTATTTAACTTATACTTGTTTTAAATGAGTAATTAATATATACCTCTAACATATACATGTATTGTAAATACATGTTTCAGTAAAATGTGTGTGGGTGGGTGTGGGTGTGATTAGGTCTGAATATGGAAAGATTTGGCTTGTTGGCTTGAAAACTTCTGAGAATGAATATGTACTAGGTTGATAACTTCGAATGTAAAACTTTTCTTTTTATAGTTCATTATAAAAGGCCAGAGGTAGTATATATTTAATATTCTATCATCAGGATATTAATAAGGTAACAAGATAAAATATAGATCATTGCAGGTGTGCTTTTTCTTTTTAAAATTTGAACTCAAAACATTTTTTTTAAGTGCATAAGTTAAGAAGATTATTTAAGCTGATCTTCATCAAGGAGACAGAGAACTATGCAAGGCCTCCTAAAGCAGTCTTTCTAAATTGGCATTTTTCTTTGGTCAATATTTGGTGCTGGCTTTTAGGTAAATCCTTTGAAATTAAAAACGTGTTAGTATTTTGCTTTGGTCAGTGTAGAGATATGGAAATGAACCAATGACATAAATTTATATTTACCCTTCCTAAATCCAGCTTTATCTAGACATGTCCTTTATAGTCCTTGTTTATAAATGTGTCTCTTTTAGGGCTGGGCATGGTGGCTCACACCTATAATTCTAGCACTTTGGGAGGCCAAGGTGGGTGGATTTCCTGAGCTCAGGAGTTTAAGACTAGCCTGAGCAAATCAAGACCCCATCTCTAAAACTAGCCAGGCATTGTGGAGGGCACCTGTAGTCCCAGCTATTCAGGAGGCTGAGGCAAGAGAATTGCTGGAGCCCAAGTGTTTGAGATTGTTGTGAGCTATGATGCCATGGCACTCTGTCTCAAAAAAAATAAAAAAAAAGTATCTCTTTTATGATTTAGTTGCTATTACGATAAAATCCCTCTACTTTATGAACAATATTTCATATACACAAATCCAACGAAATAGTCATATTTTAAAATATGAAAATTTAATATATAATGCAAAATGTTCATATTAGTTAGCATTAAATTTAGCAGCTAAATTAGTTAGCAATAAAATTATTTGTTTAGATAAAACTAAATAACTACGGCTTAAAGAAGACATTCGAGGAGTGGAGATCAATTCAAACTTATTTTGGAGACCCAAATTCCTTTCATCTGGTTGTATTATACGTGGCATCCATAAATTAATTAACTCCAGATCCAAATGGCCACTGGAGTTCTGGCCACTGCATCTGCTGAAGGACTTACCACCTTCCTTTCGGATCAGTTCCTGAAAGTTTCACAGAATGCTTCCCTTTATGACAGTCACATAGTCATACTTAGCTACAAAAGAGACTTTGAAATGTAATCTTTATCCTGTCTGGCCATCTACCAAGCTAAAAATCAAGGCTGTGTTACTGCAGCAGATGGAATAACATCCCTCCAATGTTTAAATCACTAAGACCTATGAATATGCTACCTTTAATGGTAAAAGAGACTTAGAATCATAATTCTAAGATTCTTCTGAATTACCCAGTGAGCTTAGAGTAAAAGTGAAATTCAAAGAAGGAGATGGAGGATGGAAGCAGAGTTTGGAGTGTTGAAGACAGAGACGCAGGTGAGGACCCAAAGAACGCAGGTGGGTTATAGAAGCTGAAAAAGGCAGTGAAAAGCATTCTCCCTGCAAGTCACCAGGAAGAACCATCCCTAAGAATTCTTTAGCATCAGCCTTAAAAAAGTCAATTTCTGACTACCAAAACTGAAAGAGAATAAATTGGTGTTATTTTAAGCCACCAAGTTTGTGGTAAAATTTTGTAGTTGCCAAAGAAGACATTCAAGGAGTTGGAGATCAATATAAAATGAACATACTTACTAAGGAAAAGAGGTAAATGATTATTAGGCCCATTAGGAATCTGACAATCATTTTTAATAGTGTGTTTGTATTTTTGGTCTTTAAGACTGGAATTGAGTACACAGGGAGAGAATTTAAAGAGAGAGGAGGACTCACAAAGTGGCTTGAAATTGATGTCCCCACCCTTTACTCTTTGAGGCCGTGGTTGGTGGTCTGCGTCCTAGGCCTCTCTGCTATCAGAGGACTCCTCAGGATGGTGGTTTCCGACTGGTTAACTCACCTCAAATCCTGGTTACTTCTTTTTAAAAGAGATGTTGGTGGTCATCCTTGACCCTAGATTATTCCCCAACTCCAATTTTTTATATATGGTGAATACTAATTCTTTACTGTTAAGACTTACCCTCTGTGGTAGGTAGAATAATGACCCTTCCTCAAAGATGTTCATGTTCTATACCCAGAATCAGGGAATATTTTACTTTACTTGGAAAAGAAGAATTACAGTTGTAGATGCAATTAAAGATGCTAAATCAGCAGATTCTGAGATTATAATGGATTATCTGGATGGTCCAATGTAATCACAAAGACTTTGCAAGTAGAAAAGGGAGGTTGAAGGCTTCAGCATCCTAGAGAGATGTAACTACAGAAGGATGGTCAGAGAGAAGCAACATTGCTGGGTTGGAAGCCTGGGGAGAGGGCCACTAGCCAGGGACTGTGGGTGGCCTCTAGAAGCTGGAAAAGGAAAGAAGGCAGATTTCCCTTAAAGCCCTCAGAAGAAACACAGCCTGCGAATACCTTTATTCTAACTCCTAAAGACCCATTTTGAACTTTATACATCCATAACTGTAAAATGACAAATACTGGTTGTTTTAAGACACGAAATTACCACAAATTTAGTGTCTTTTTTTTTTTTTTATTTTTTATTGAGTCATAGCTGTGTACAATAATTCAGTCATGGGGTACAGTATGCGGGCTTCACATACAATCGGAGATATTTTTATCAACCTGATTGATATAACATTCATGATATTTTCTCAAAAAGACACTAAATTTGTGGTAATTTGTCATACCATTAAGAAACTAAGATATCC
>CAUYRH010138964.1:0-16767 GCA_963574655.1 Perodicticus potto | reverse complement strand
CTGTAGTCCCAGCCACCTGGGAGGCTGCGGCAAGAGAATCGCTTAAGCCTAAGAGGTGGAGGTTGCTGTGAGCTGTGACTCCATAGTGCTCTACGGAGGGCGATAGAGTGAGACTCTGTCTCTACCAAAAAAAAAAAAAAAGGGTGAACTGCATGTGAATTATATCTCAATAAAGCTGTTAAAAAAGACATAAATGTTAATTCGAAGAAAAAGTTAAAAAGGATGAAGTGCTGTATGTTCAAAAAAACAAAATGGAATGGCAAAATATTTAGAAAATAATTACAACAAGACATCTACAACCTGCAAAACACAACTAATACAGTGCTCAGAAGAAATCTTATTTAAACACATGAGAATGATTACATTGGCTCGGCGCCTGTGGCTCAACGGGCTAAGGCGCCAGCCACGTACACCTAAGCTGGCGGATTCGAATCCAGCCCAGGCCTGCCAAACAACAATGACGGCTGCAAACAAAAAAGGCCGGGCGTTGTGGCGGGCGCCTGTAGTCCCAGCTACTTGGGAGGCGGAGGCAAGAGACTCGCTTGAGCCCAGGAATTGGAGGTTGCTGTGTGCTGTGATGCTACAGCACTCTATCCAGGGTGACAGCTTGAGGCTCTGTCTCAAAAAAAAAAAAAAAAGAGAATGAGAACATTAAGCATCTAATAAAAGAAAATGAAAAAGCCACCATAAAATAAAGCTATGGAAAACTAAGAGAAAGATTTAAACAATGAAAATAAATTAATAAATAAGAAAAGAGAACACAGTAGGACTAATTTTTTAAAATCCAAGAGCTGGTTCCAAATAGGAAAATAAAACAAGACATCACGTCTACAAAATGAGACATTTCAATGTGTAAATAGTCACAGACATAGGAAACTATTTTTTTCTGGGATTTTTTTTTTTTTTTCTGTAGAGACAGAGTCTTACTTTATCACCCTCGGTAGAGTGCCGTGGCGTCACACAGCTCACAGTAGCCTCCAACTCCTGGGCTTAGGCGATTCTCTTGCCTCAGCCTCCCGAGTAGCTGGGACTACAGGTGCCCGCCACAAAGCCCGGCTATTTTTCTGTTTTGCAGCTTGGCCGGCCGAGGCTGGGTTTGAACCTGCCACCTTCGGTATATGGGGCCAGTGCCCTATTCTATGAGCCACAGGTGCCGCCCAGGAAACTATTTTTTTAATCATAAGAAAAACTTGCTCAATTCATACAAGTAACTTTGAAAATTTGAGTGAAATGGACCCTTTTCTAGGAATATAAATTATCAAAGCTTCCTCTATGAAACATATAAATTATATCCAGCCAAATAAACATAGAAGTAGATATAATTAATTGCCCAAGAATACCCCCCCAAAAAACACGAAGTCCAAATGACTTCATAAGGAACATAATTAAGCTTTTAACTTCAATGTAATTTAACATGAAAAGGGTAAAAAATGCATAGAAAAAGCAAGCAAGCTTTGAAATAATTCTGTGAAAGTGGCTAATCCAATAAAAATAACACAGAGAAAACTAAAATGGTTTTGAAGAGTGCTACAAAAATTTCTAAGCCAAGTTTAGCAAACAGAACCCAGTAGCATGTTTAAAACAGCACACCAAGGGTGGCGCCTGTGGTTCAAAGGAGTAGGGTGCCAGCCCCATATGCCGGAGGCGGCAGGTTCAAACCTAGCCCTGGTCAAAAACTGCAAAAAAAAAAACCCAACAACAACAAAAACCCCCAGCACACCAAGGCAGGGTGGGGACCATGGCTCATGCCTGTAATCCTAGCATTTCTCAAGGCTGAGGCAGGAGGATCCCTTGAACTCAGGAGTTTGAGACCAGCCTGAGCAAGAGCGAGACTCCATCTCTACTAAAAATAGAAAAAAATAGCCGGGCATTGTGATGGGTGTCTGCAGTCCCAGCTACTAGAGAGACAGAGGCAAAAGAATCACTTGAATCTAGGAGTTTGAGGTTGCTGTGAGCTAGGCTGACACACCACCACATATGACACTCTAGCGTGGGCAACAGAGTGGTCTCACCAAAAAAAAAAAAAAAAAAAAGCAAAAACAAAAACAAAGACAAAAAAGCACACCAAGACAAAGCAGCTGATTCATTCAGCAACTAACTGCAAGGACAGTTTGGTAACAATAAATCTATTAGCACAATTCACCATAATGGTAGATGAAAGAAGAAAAATTACACATTAATTCCTAAAATTAAGATGCTGAAAAGGCATTAGCAAAATTTACTTCCATTTATTAAAAAAATTATTTAGGGTGGTGCCCATAGCTTGATGGGTAGGGCGCCGGCCACATACACAGAGGCAGGCAGGTTCCAACCCGGCCCTGGCCAGCTAAAACAACAATGCAACTGCACCAACAGAAAACATAGCCTGGTGTTGTGACAGGCACCTGTAAGGCCCAGCTACTTGGCAGGCTGAGGAAAGAGAATTGCTTAAGGCCAGGAGTTTGAGGTTGCTGTGAGCTGTGATGCCATAGCTCTCTACCCAGGGTGACAGCTTGAGGCTCTGTCTTAAAATAAACAAATAAATAAAAATAAAAGAATTTTTTAAATGAGTAGGGGAATGAGGAAGCTGGCAGTGGGGAGGAATGAGGGGGATGAGGGTCGCAGTATATGGCCCACCTCTTGGGGGCGGGACACAATTATAAGAGGGACTTTATTTAACAAATGCAATAACAAATCATTGCATCCTAATTCTTTGTACCCTCAATGAATCCCAAACTATAAAAAAAATAGTCATACCAAATAAAAAAAACTTTTTTTTTAATGGTAACAGCTGGATATTTAACATCATAAAATACGTACATTCCAATATAAATCCCGATCTAATCTTAATAGGAAGGCACTAAAAAAATCCTATTGCAGTTAGGAATAAGACAAAGATCTGTTACCATCTCCCTGTTTAGTAAGATAAACAATTTAACAAAAAAAAAAAGAAATAAGTATAAAAAATGGATAATACTAGCACTCTGGTAATCCTAGCACTTTGGGAGGCCAAGGCAGGTGGATTGCCCGACCTCATGAATTCAAGAACAGCCTGAGCCAGAGTGAGACACCATCTCTAAAAAAATAGCCAGGTTTTGTGGCAGGTGCCTATAGTCCCAGCTACTTGGGAGGCCGAGGCAAGAGGATCTCTTGAGTCCAAGAGTTTGAGGTTGCTGTGAGCTATAAAGCCACAGCACTCTACCAAGGGCAACAAAATAAGTTATATCTCAAAAAAAGAAAAAGAAAATGGAAAGTAGATAAAATTATTATTATTTGGTAATTATATTATTTAGCTATAACTTTTATTCCCTGGAAAAATAATTGGGAAACTATTACAGACAACTTGAGAATTCCAAAGGTGGCTAGATACAAAATTAATATTAAAAAAATGAATAAGGGCAGCACCCGTGGCTCAGTGAGTAGGGCCCCAGCCCCCGCCAAACTGCAACAAAAAAATAGCCATGTGTTGTGGCAGGCACCTGTAGTCCCAGCTACTTAGGAGGCTGAGGCAAGAGAATTGCCTAAGCCCAAGAGCTGGAGGTTGCTGTGAGCTGTGACACCACAGCACTCTACCAAGGGCGACAAAGTGAGACTCTGTCTCTAAAAAAAAAAGAATAATATTTCCACATTCAAATAACCAGATAAAATAATAGAAGTAGAAACCCCATTAATGACTGCCACAAAAAGATAAAACACCATGAAATAAACATAACAAGAAATGTAAAAGACTTACAAGAAAAATAAAATGTTATAATGTTAATGAGAAAAGCAGGCCAGGCACAGGCCACACCTGTAATCCCAATACTCTGGGAGGCCGAAGCAGGTGAACTGCTTAAGTTCACGATTTCCAGACCAGCCTGAGCAAAAGTAAGATCTCCGTCTCTACCAAAAATAAAAATAGAAAAACTGACACAATAGGATCGCTTGAGCCCAAGAGTTGGAGGTTGCTATAAGCTATGACATCATGGCATTCTACTCAGAGCAACAGCTTGAGATTCTGTCTCAAAAAAGAAAAGAAAAGAAAAGAAAAACAAGAGATGCGAAGGAAGACTTGAATGGCAATAAATACATATATATCCTATTCTTAAACAGAAGAAATGAATTTAGCCCCATTTTTGAACCTCAAAAAAATGTCAATTATCGGCTGAGGCAAGAGAATCGCCTAAGCCCAGGAGTTGGAGGTTGCTGTGAGCTGTGTGACGCCATGGCACTCTACCAAGCGCGATGAAGTGAGACTCCATCTCTACAAAAAAATAAATAAATAAATAAAATGAAAAAAAAATGTCAGTTATCACCAATCAATCTATAGGTATAATGCAGTATCAATAAAAAATACCAATAGGATGAAGGAGGGAATTTTGATTAGCTAATTCTAAGTTTTGTGAGGCTGGGCATGCTGGCTCATGTCTGTAATCCTAGCACTCTGGGAGGCTGAGGCAGGTAGACTGTCTGAGCTCACGTGTTCGAGATCAGTCTGAGCCAGAGTGAGACCCCTGTCTCTAAAAATAGCCAGGCATTGTGGTGGGCGCCTTGTAGTCCCAGCTACTTGGGAGGCTGAGGCAACAGAATCACTTGAGTCCAGGAGTTTGAGGTGCTGTGAGCTGTGATAACAGGGCACTCTACCGAGGGTGACAAAGAAAAACTGTCTCCCCCAAAAAAAGTTTTGTGGAAAAATAAACAAGGGACACTGAAAAGCTGAATGAAGGAAGACAGTAACCAAAGAATGTGGTCATTAGCTCTAAATAGGTAATCTGACCCATGAAACAATAAAAAGTCCAATAATGACCCCAAATTCTATGTAGGAACTAAGTATAGATAACATTTCAAATCAGTAGAAGAAAGTTGGACTACTTAATAAAGGATGCTGTGATAACTGGAAAACCACCGGAGAAGTAAAGATGGATTCCTTCCTCAGTACTTTACTCAATTTATATTTTGTATGAATAAATGCACTTACTTAAAAAATAAACATATAAAAATACCAAGTTAAAAACACAAGGATATTAACTTTAATTAGAAGTAATATTGAAATAGGGAAGACCTTTCTCATGACACAAAACCTAGACTCTAAAAAAGATTGGTAAATTTAACTACAGAACACTTTTTAACTTCTGTTAAAAAAATATTCCATGGGTGGTGCCTGTGGCTCAGTGAGTAGGGCGCTGGCCTCATATAACCAGGGTGGTGAGTTCAAATCCGGCCCTGGCCAAACTGCAACAAAAAACAGCTAGGCATTGTGGTGGGCACCTGTAGTCCCAGCTACTCAGGAGGCTGAGGCAAGAGAATCACCTAAGCCCAAGAGCTGAAGGTTGCTGTGAGCTGTGACACCACAGTACTCTACCGAGTTTGACAAAGTGACTCTGTCTCTAAAAGAAAAGAAAAAAAAAAATTCCACAAACAAGGTCAAAATACAAAGGAAAAATTGGGGAAAATATCTGTAACATATGACAAAGGATAAAAACTAATTTCATTAAAACACAAAGTGCCTATAAACAATGCTAATCATCCGAAAAGAAAAATGAACACGCCAGTACAGTGGCACATGCCTGTAGTCCCAGATACTCGGGATGCTGAGACAAGAGGCTCTCTTGAGCGTAAGAGTTCAAGACCAGCTTAAGAAACATATTGACATTCTCATCTCTAGAATAATTAATTAGTTAATTAATTAAGAAAAATGAACAAAAATATAAAGGAAACAAACACAACTCTCATACCTATTGAAAAGATGCTTAAGAAATACATTCCTATTAAATTGACCATTTAAACAGAGTTTGATAACCCTCTCTTTTACCAAGGGAACCAGGAAGATAGCATCGTAACACCAACAAACCAGTTTGAGTGTATCTATCAACATTTAAATCACATATATCCTCTGACACAGAAACTGTACTTCTAGGAATTTATCCTAAAGACAGACTCACTCTCACATGCAAATTATATAAGTATAGGGATATTCATTGTATTACTGTTCATATTAGCAAGATTGTAAACATTTTAAATTCCTACCCAAACAAAGGAACACTACCATCTCCAACTCCCCCACCCTCACATCCTTGAAAAAAAATACACAAGAAATTTATCATTGGTTTCTTCTAGGGAAGGAAGCCAATTAGCTGGGATCAAAGGTAGAAGAAAAACTTGCCTTTTACCATATGTTCCTTTGGTACCATTTGGATTTTACACATATTACTTATTTAAATTTTTTAAGTTAAGACTCAGTGTTACTTTTACTGAGCTTTACTAATTGTCTCATTTTTCCTCCTCTTTCTTTCTCTTTTTTTTTTCTTGAGACAGAGCCTCAAGCTGTCACCCTGGGCAGAGTGCCGTGGCATCACAGCTCACAGCAACCTCCAATTCCTGGGCTCAAGCGAGTCTCCTGCCTCCGCCTCCCAAGTAGCTGGGACCACAGGCGCCCGCCACAATGCCCGGCCATTTTTTTGGTTGCAGCCGTCATTGTTGTTTGGTGGGCCCGGGCTGGATTCGAACCTGCCAGCTCAGGTATACGTGGCTGGCGCCTTAGCCCGTTAAGCCACAGGCGCTGAGCCTTTCCTCCTCTTTCTTAAGTCAATTTTTTAGTTTCTGCATTAGAAAAATGTTTAACTGTTTTCCCAGCTAATACATGGTATTTAACCAAACACACAGTTAAATCACAACAGTATCTTTAATTCCTTACCTCCACGACTCCCTTGCTTCTGAGCTCTATTTCTGTGTACTTATTCTACAAAAAGAACAGTTCCCTGCTCTTTAGTGAGTGTATAAAGATTATGAGTTAGTAAAAAATTCAGGAGTAAGAACCTATCTGTGAATTTCTTGGCCTACTACGCAAACACATAATCACTACTATGTTTCAGGAAACAGAAAGGAAGCTGCTTAAACAAGGTTTCACAAAATACCATTTGTGCTGTCACAATGAATGCAGAACCTAGTCCACTACTTTATATGTTTAATAATTTGATTTTACTTATTCGTCTGGAGTAAGTAGAGTGAGTGGGGTAAAAGGGTTTTGAACCACATTAATCAAATGCACTAGACACTAATGTGGTATGCATAATACTAATGTACTTAAAATTTTAGAATATATATGTATACTCATATACTATATATATTATATGCTGTATATAATATATATTTATCTCAGGAATATGAAATCATGCACATCAAGGAATCACACACAAATAGTCACATAATGCCATGCGTGTGTATAGAGAGAAGAGAGTAAGTCAGCAGGGTCAAGGAAGGATTCCCTGAACTGTAACCAAGCTGAAATGCAATGAAAAAGAAGTTAAAAGAACGAAATGAGGAGTTGAGAGGGGCTTGGCTGATGGAGTAGCATGTGCAACGAGCCTGGGAAGGAAGGAGCATGATATGTCATAAGTACAAGGAGGTCAGAAAGGACCAAAGAGCAAGAAAACATAATACAGGATTAAATGAGGAGTTAGAGAGGCACCAGGCCACGTGGTGCCTTTTAGGTCATGTTAAGGATTTTTACCTTACACTAAGAGCAATGGAAAACCAGTTGAGGACTGTAAGCAGGATGAGAATGGAGCTGTGCTTGCAAAAAGATTAGTGTGCTATACAAATCGGAGGACAAGAGTAGAAGCAGAAATACTGCTTAGGAAGCTACTGCAGCAGATCTAAGTGAGGGATCACGGCAGGATGGAACCAGAAGTAAAGTAAACAGGACTTGGTGATTGATTACACCTATAGTACAAAAGAGAGAAAATGTTGAGGAAGCACAAATGTCAGGTTTGTATAACTAGACGGACAAAGATAATGCTGTCATTGAAAGAGACAGAGAACACTCCCAGAGACGATGTTGTTTTGTTTCATTGGGGACTGAACGGAGGATAGAGATGCAAAAAATAAAGAAAGGTTCTGAGTATTCATATCTGGAAGTCTTGGTAAAGAAAGATGAAAAATAGAAAATGGGATTAGAGGTCAAAGGACAAAGAAAGTTAACCACAGTACATTTTTTAAAAAAGGTTTTACCTGCAGGGTCAGCCATTAAAGCAGGCCTACACATTCCTATTACTCCTCATCACTTAAAATCTTTTTAAACCTCTCAAAATACAATAGAGAAAAAGGGAGGAGATGGTGGATAGAAAGCAATACCTGGGAGAATAAAGAATTGCTATGAAGGAATTTCAAAATATATATTAAGATATCAGATGTTTTCCAATTTTTAGAGTGATGAAAAAAGAATGCCTACGTAAGGAAGAAGGAACAAATTGTTAGTCATGAGGAAAAGGCAGCAGAAAAAAGAGACTGATGACCTACTTCACGAATTCTTACAGTTTAGACACGTCTATCTTTACCTCTGGACAAATGGTTGTTCTTGGCGTGTGTGCTAAGGGAATGCAGAAATAACTCTGCACCTAAGGCCCTCACCAGAAATCATGGCTTCGACTGCCATCAAGTGGTAGCAGTGAGGAAGTGCACCACTCAGGTTCTAGGAGCTTGAAAATGCCTACTGGAGCACACGGTATAATAATTTATGATCAAAGACCTAAGAATTTGTGGTACTAGAGGGCAAACTGATGATAATCCTTGCTAAGATATTTATATTCTAAGCTGTAAGTACACTAGGGTCTAAGTTTTTGTTATTAATTTGGGGAAAGGAAAAAGATTTTTCCTTCTTTTTCATATTAAAGATCACATACAGTATTTCCAGAATGCCTGGTCTGATACTATCATCTCAAACCCAACTGGTAGCATATTATATATTTGACTGCTTAAAAATGCTTCAGTTTAATTTTAATAGTGCACATAAATAGGTTAAAGTATATTCCTAGCATACATCAATATCCTCATCACAAATTGAAAGCAATTGTCTCACTAAATTTGCTAAATTCCCTTTGTTATTTCCAAATTAATCAAATAATACTTTTAACTACCTAGAATTACAAGACATCATCGTATCTGCATAAACATGGGTCAAAAAAACAATTCATCATGTTCTCAAAACTCATCAACTAAACAAACATATCACTGATATAATCAACTTCAACATTATTAACAGAAAACACTGGTGGTGAATAATTAACACATCATTCCTGATAGTCCTCCTTAGTAAAAACAAGCTTGTCCAATATATGAATAATATCTGATATGCTGTGCATTATTTAATTCCCTACTTCCCTTCTATCACACACAAAAGTACTTATTTAAAATTGTCTACACACACATATCGACTTGATTTGGTTTTGTTTTTAAGGCTTTTGAACTCAAGGATAGGATTGTATTGGGTACATTTCCCCAATTTTCGTTTTCTTTTATGTGGTGAAACACAGCACAATTTTGTCACTGAGTATATTCTTTATCTTCGTTTTTCTCCCCTTAAAATCTAGACACCATTATCCATTCTGTCTCTGGACATTCCAAAATATTAGAAATTCAACTAGTTTTCCCTAATCCTCTTGGTTCTCTTTCCCATACACTTCCCAACCAACAGCCCCCACACCCTTTCTTCTGTTTCAGAACGCCTAACTCTTACACACTTGGGTGGTTTTTACAAAATCACTCCTTGGAATGCGCTTCCCTAATCTCTCCTTAATTTGGCATCCTTTTTGAAACAATTTCCTGTAGAATGGTGTCGATGTCTTTCTTTTACAAGATCAAACTGCGGAAGGAGAAGAGATTTAGGAACCCAGTAAGCGAAACATTTGGGAATGTCAAAGAGACAGCGGCCTCTCTCCTTTGAAAAGCACAACTCTCAGCACCGAGCTTTCAACAACAGAACAAGAATACTTTTCTTCGTGGTGCTCCTGTTTCGTCCCTGACCTCACAGACCTTCCCTTTTCTCTGACCCTAGTGTTTCTGCTAAGCGTGGGGCCTGCTTTTCCTCCTCCCAAGGAAAAGAAAGCCAAGGAAGAAGAGGAAAGGCAGCAGTCACCGTCCTGCCTGCCGCGCCGGCAGCTGTCAGTGCCCCGTGCGCAACTCACCTGGCAGGTGCGGCCGCCCGGAGAGCTGCACGAAGCGGTTGAGCTGGCCAGTGCCCCGACCCCCGCTGCCCCCACTGCCCCCGCTGGCCCCGCTACCTCCGCCACCGCCGCTGGCAGCACCTCCTCCCCTCCGGCGGTTCCTGTCCCAGCCCTGGGCGGCCGACATGACCCCCTAACAATTGCCGCAGCCCGGTCCCGGGAGCCCCTGACCCGGCGGCACCGGCGGAGCCTCCTTCCTGGGCTCCTCAAGAGACCCGGGAGACAGGGGAAGGGGGAGCGCCCGGTCCCATCAGAGACCAATGACCGACCGCCTTGGCCAAAGGTAGCCAATGGCCAGTCTTCTTCTTGATAAGTGAAAGGAGGCGGAGAGAGATGTGGTAACCATAGCTATGGCTAAAAAAAAAAAAAAGTCGAGGGGAGAGAAAGGCAGAAGCAGCCGCTCGTCACTCGCATCCACCGCGCGGGGCAATCCCGCGGCTGGGACGCCAGTGGAATCAGGCCGGCCAATCGAAGGCCGAACGAGAGAGGCCCCGCCTGCAGAAGGACTCCCGGCGGCGGTCAATTCCGTTCTGCAGGCAGATTAGGATCCAGGCACTCTTCCTCATAAGCATGGCAGTCAGACGCAAGATTTGCACATGATGCACACATTTGGGGTCAATACAGTGTTCTGCCAGCTTTGCAGACTGAGATCTCATTCCCTGACGGTTGACACACACAAAGGTTCGCTTGGGAATGGAAAGGGGAACCCAGGGGCGGAGTCAAAGCTTAAATGTAAGAATGAGGCGTCTCCTGGGTTTCATTTGTCTTTCAGTTAGATTAGCTGAATTACTCCCAGTATAAATCACGACCCAAGCAAACTAACAGTTTTAAACCTGGTTAACAAACATAGAAAAATGTTCAATCTCATGAGTAATCTTAGAAATACAAATTAAAACTCCAGCGAGAAACCATTTCTGGCTAATTTGTAAAGATTTTTCAAATAACACCCGGCGGTGTGTGGAATGCTAAGACAAAGGTACTCGCGTAGATAACTGATGGTTACGTAAATGATTTTGTTCTATCAAACCTTCTTTTGCTGGCAGAAAATGTTAATGAATGTAGAATATATACAATCAAATGGAAATGCAAAGTTAAATAAAAGGCAGAAACAGTTACGGAAGATGGAGATCAGAGGAAAATGTTGATATGCAGATAAGGACTTCCTATTGTTCCAAAATTTAACAAATTTTGGTTTTGAACTTACTGGGCGCAGTGCAAAATGGGAAAACACAGACTCTTCACTGATAATTTATATTACATTCCTCAAGGAAACAAAAACTTTTCAAAGTCCTTACATCTGATTTTTTTTTCTTTTGTAAGGAGAACCTTCCATGTTGCAAAGGAAAAACAGAGAAACTCCTGGAGCTGAAGACAAATACTCCTTTGGTCCTGGCTTGCAAATTTCAGGTAGACACAGGCCCTGTCTCCTTTTTCTCCTACTTCCAGTCCCTTCAGGCAAAGGTGTTGTTAGCCATTAATATCACACACTGTTTATAGCAATGTTGACACCTGACAAAAAGGCCCATGGCTCTAAAATACGAAAACCTAAATTAATAAACGGTAAATATTCCAGAGAAACTGTACCATTGAGTAAGCAAGTAGATGAGAAATTTTTTCTTTATAGGCATCTTCCATGTAATTAGGAATGATAGAATATCATCATTTTGCAATGCCGGATGAATTGGGTTCTACCCATTGAGCATCAACCACTGGTAAAGTCACAAAATAAGAGATGAGACATTCTGTACCATTCTAGAGTGGGAGAGGTGAAACAGTTCTGCTCCAGATGACACTGAAAAGGTAAACCTCATCAAGGAGTTTGGATTGAATGCTAAGGGAGGAAGAAGACATTGCAGGCTTTAACATTTTGAAAAATCACTCCAGCTACATTGAATTGAGTTGAGAATTTATGCTGGAGGCTGTCAACTGCCACGGGTGTAAGTACTTACAAACAGCAGCCTCAGGGAAAAGACCTCTGCACCCAAATATCTTCTACCAGCCTCACTAAAGACCTACCAGGTCACATTATGTATGTTCAAGAGCAGTACAGCTGAAGATTGGAATTCCTGTTTAGACTATGATTTAAATGCAATAGTGTTCTAGCGCTAAGTCACGTGGTTTTATAACTATCAATTATAACGACAGAGCTCTTGTAGCAGTGTTTTATAATTGAAAGACTAAAACAGAATTAAACTATAGTTTTTAAGCTATTGAATAAGTTTTTTTTTTACTTGGCATCATGAAAATGACATAATGGGATGCAACAGTGTATTACTTAGAATACAGGCCGCCATGTAGCAAGCAATCTGTGCTCACACTAAATGAAGCCTGCCCAATATAGCAGATAGTCCAAAAGCAAGTTTCTCAGTGATTCCAACTCCAAATGCAAGCTGGACATTTGAAAAGACGACTGATTAATGGTCAGTCATTTATTTTTTTCATTATGTGAATAAGTCATTTGAGTATTTATTTCCTTCAGCAATCTAATAGAAAGTTCTGGGCGAAAACTAGACACTTTTTTAATATCTGCAATAATTGAACTTGAAGTCCAGATATCATTTCCTATTCCTAATTTCAGTTATAACTGGTTTGGATACTCATTTAATGTAGACTTAAGTAACACTAACTTAACTACAAAAGAATAACATAGTTTTATAAAGCTATCAAGTCACATCTCATTAAGTTGACATTAGAGAAATGCTTTCTGGCAAAGTTTTTGTGAAGCATTAAGTTCAATTATCTTGTACAAGTGAAGTCTTGAAATTATGAACAACATTTTGTATTTCTGGTATGACAAGCTTATGTAAATGAAAACTAGATTACACAAGGAGATTAATATTTTTCTATTTTTTTCCAATATTGGTGATTGCATTTCAACAAAGCAATATTATTCATCAGAGTAAATTAATGTCACTAAAGTGAATTATTTTGAGTTTGTGGTTATTTAGTTTTATAGATTTCATATTTGTACAAGTACTATAAGCATAAGGAAATTATAAATAACTCTTTTTCTTTTAAAACAAGATGAAAAAAAATTTAAAGGTAGAATTAGCATTCCTCAATTTTAACAAATACTGTTCTACTAAATTTTCCTTCTTGCTTAAGCTAATTAAATTGTGTTTGTTACTTGAAGTCAATAAAATTCTAATTAATACACTACCTCTAGAGTTGTAAGAAATAAATGCAAACCATAAAGTGCAATACAAATGCAAGATATTTACTATAAGAAAGAACGTAGGTTCTTTTTTTTTTTTTTTTCTTTTTTAACAGGGGAAAGCATGAACCCAGTCCTCCATTACCACAAATTATGCAGTCGAGTTTCCCACATTTAGGGAATTCGCAGGGGTCAGCACATCCAGAATGCAATGGATAAGCCTCCCCTGGGAAACCACCTTCGTGATCATGGTATTTCCCTGCCAGGTAAGTACAACGTAGGTGTTTTTAGCTTTTTGGGGTTTTTTTGTAGAGACTGAGTCTGACTTTATCACCCTCGGTAGAGTGCCGTGGCGTCACACAGTTCACAGCAACCTCCTACTCCTGGGCTTAGGTGATTCTCTTGCCTCAGCCTCCGGAGAAGCTGGGACTACAGGCGCCTGCCACAACACCTGGCTATTTTTTTGTTTTTTGCAGTTTGGTTGTAGCTGGGTTTGAACCTGCCACCCTCAGTATATGGGGCCGGTGCCCCACTCGCTGAGCCACAGGCATCGCCCATGTTTTTAGTTTTTTGAGGGGGTTTGTTTTTGATTTTGTTTTTGAGAAAGAGTCTCACTTTGTTGCCCTTGGTAGAGTGCCGTGACAGCTCACAGCAACCTCAAACTCTTGGGTTCAAGCAATTCCCTTGCCTCAGCCTCCCAAGTAGCTGGGACTACTGGTGCTTGCCACCAAGCCCAGCTATTTTTAGAGACCGGATCTTCCCCTTACTCAGGCTGGTCTCAAACTCCTGAGCTCAAGCAATCTACCCTCCACAACCTCCCAGAGTGCTAGGATTACAGGCTGAGCCACCGAGCCTAACTCGACATGGATTTTGGAAAGACACTGTTCAACCTGTACACCATCTAAATCCACAGACTGTCTGGCCTGAATAGAGTCAGTTCTAAATCCAAAAAAGAGAAAAGATGAGAAATGCTAATTGTCATCGTCCTGGATGGTGAAATTACAATTTCTTTTTTAATCTCTAGTTTCAGAATGTTCTAAAATGCAATTATTATTTTTAGAATAAAGAAAAATTAGTAGGATGATGATAATATTATTTTAAACACTGATAACTTTTCTGATAATGATGTGCTGTGAATTTGGCTTGGATCATTTGATCAGCATAAAGGCAAAAGGACCTGGGCAGGTTAAAGGAGTCAGACTCTTGGTTTTATTCATTGGTGAAGTTGTAAGTAAACTGGAAAAATCACTGTCAAGGAAAAACATAGTCACGTTTAATTCCTTTAGTACAAGAGGAACATAACCAAAGTCTCATAGGCTTAAGACATTCCTGGAAGAATACAAACCGTGAATGCCATATAACAATGAAATGTAAAATAGTAATCAACATACCCCATTAAAAGGAGGCAGTTTTCCGTATACCTATTGGCCAATAAGCTTTTGCAAGGGTACCAAGTCCATTCAATGGGGGAAAGAATAGTCTCTTCCACAAATGGGGCTGGGACAACTGAATTTCCAAATGATGTAAGTTGGACCCCGACATCACACCATATGCAAAAATTAACTCAAAATGGATCATTGATCTAAATATAGGAACTAAAGCCTTAAAACTATTAGAAGAAAACAGATGTGAATCTTCATGACCTAGGACTTGGCACAAACTTTTATTTATTTATTTTTGGGACAGAATCTCACTATGTTGCCCTCAGTAGAGTGCTGTGGCATCACAGCTCACAGCAACCTCAAACTCTTGGGGTTAAGCGATTCTCTTGCCTTAGCCTCTCAAGTAGCTGGGACTACAGGCGCCCACCACAACGCCCGGCTATTTTTTGGTTGCAGTTGTCATTGTTATTTAGCAGGCTCGGGCCAGGCTTGAACCTGCCAGCCTCAGTATATGTGACTGGTGCCCAACTCGCTGAGGTATGGGTGCTGAGCCAACAAAATTTCAGATATGACACCAAAGGCATAAGAAACAAAAGGAAAAAAATAGATAAATTTGGTTTCATCAAAATTTTAAACTTTTGGCTCGGTGCCTATGGCTCAAGTGGCTAAGGCGCCAGCCACATACACCTGAGCTGGTGGGTTCGTATCCAGCCCCGGCCTGCCAAACAACAATGACAGCTACAACCAAAAAAAAAAAAATTGCTGGGCATTGTGGCGGGCACCTGTAGTCCCAGCTACCCAGCTACTTTGGAGGCAGAGGCAGGAGAATCGCTTGAGCCCAGGAGTTGGAGGTTGCCGTGAGCTGTGATGCCACATCACTCTACCCAAGGCGACAGCTTGAGGCTGTCTCAAAAAAAAAAAAAAAATTTTAAACTTTTGGCTGGGCATGGTGGCTCATGTCTGTAATCCTAGCACACTCTGGGAGACTGAGGCAGAATTGCTTGAGCCCAGGAGTCTGAGGTTGCATTAAGCTACGTTGATGCCACTGCACTCTAGCCCAGGTGACACAGTGAGACCTTGTATCAAAATAAATTAAGTAAATTAGAGGTTATCAGAGGCTGGAGGGAAGGAATGGAGAGTGTTTGTTTAATGATTACAGAATTTTCATTTGGGGTGATGAAAAACTTCTGAAAATAAATATTGGCAAGTGTTGCACAACATTGTGTGTAATTAATGACATTGAATTGTACACATAAAAATGGTTTAAATGGCAAATTTTGTGTTACATCTTTTTTACCACAATTTTAAAAAGGGAGATGAGGAATACTTTTTAAAATAAAATGACAGAACACCAAAAGAAGACTGATTCCTCAACAACAATATTCTATTGAATTTGGCTTCCTTTGGACCAAATATTCAAAAAGTATTTCAAAGTAAATTTCATCAAGGGCCCATGATTTGTGGCCCAGCAATCGTGATTTTAGAGTATGAGTCAAAAAGCACCAAAAGGTCAGTCAGGTGAGAGGTTTTTATACAACTACAATAAAACTTAGTCACATTAGTCCATTTGTCACTTTTTAAAGTTCTTTTTGGTTTGTTTTCTTCCCTGTGCATTATAATAGAAACTCTTTGCTATATTCTCAGCACCCAGAACAGTACCTGGCACATAGGAGATGTTTAATAAATATTTGTTAAATTACTCGGCTCTGTGCCTGTAGCTCAAGTGGCTAAGGGGCCAGCCACATACACCAGAGCTGGTGGCTCGAATCCAGCCTGGGCCTGCCAAACAACAATGACAACTACAACCTAAAAATAGCCGGGCGTTGTAGTGGGCGCCTGTAGTCCCAGCTACGTGGGAGGCTGAGGCAAGAGAATCACTTAAGCCCAGGAGTTGGAGGTTGCTGTGAGCTGTGACACCATAGCACTCTACTCAGGGCAACAGCGGGAGGCTCTGTCTCAAAAAAAGAAAAAAAAAAAAAGTGTTAAATTACTAAGTGAACAAGAAGAAGAGCATACTGTATTAGGTGCTGAGGATGAGAGCAACAAAGGAAATAAGATATATCAAAATGGTCTCTTCCCAACTCTGGTTACTTCCATTCCCTTGTATGTGTCTGAATCTACTCTCTCTCTTTTTTTTTTTTTTTTTTTGATACAGAGCCTCAAGCTGGGTAGGGTGCTGTGGCATCACAGCTCACAGCAACCTCCAATTCCTGGGCTCAAGCGAGTCTCTTGCCTCCACCTCCCAAGTAGCTGGGACTACAGGCGCCCGCCA